>MU181943.1:222801-244770 GCA_016904865.1 Pissodes strobi
TGTGTCATGTTGACATTTGCTTCAGAAATGTTATCATTTTATAATGCAAAAGAAGACAGTTATATTTGCGGTTTTTAAGAAAAGAAGCTGGTAAAAAGTTTTTTTGAGACTACTATTACTTATTCTTGTTTCGCTATTACCTGCCCGAAGTCTTTGCTTTTTGCTTGCACTTTGCAGATCCGTTTGTTTGGACCGTTGTGTGCGTGAAGAAAGGTGAAATAATGAGTGTGGGAGAGCGAAATAGTGTAAGTTTGGAACATAATACAACTGCAGTTTGTAAACTTTGTTATTTTTTTCTGATAAGTAGAAATATTTGCGCAACATTTAATGTGTAGGAGATGATAAGGGAAGTAACGTAGAATATGTCAGTATTTTTATTTTTGTGGTAGCCAATAAGTGCGCAAAGTAAATATTGACCAAAGAGTTGTTAACAAAATAGAACCCCCTGCCTAATGCCTAATCTCTATTTTTATTTATTAATGCTAATAATTTCACTTACTAAACAATAATTGGCATAATCTAGCGTTTTCGCGACATAACCTGAAGTAGGGGTAATGTTGATGACGTCATCGTTAGGTTAGCCAAGCATAATCCGGTCTTGAGCATGTTTTGCTTGGGTTATGCCATTTGCATCAGACAGAAACTAGCGTTTTCGCCAACAAAACCGAAGTAACTCCAGTGTATCATACATTTATGTTGGTGGCGATAGGTATATGACGTATAAAGGTTAATTCATCTTTGTTTACGGCTTGTGACGTGACACTCGTGACAGTCATAGGTTATGTGAAGGTAGGTTCTGCGCATTTCACGCGGACTGAATTTGACAGCGCAATACGTTCGTTTCGGCGTACTCATCCCGACCGACAGTCCATAGAAAAGTGATTTATATTTATATAAATCACTTTTCTATGCGACAGTCCGTTTCATAATATTTATCAGAGAGAAATTAATAACTAAAGTGAGAGGGCTTATTGAATAGGGCAATTTAGACGCGCACGGCGTTTGAAACGGTGGCATTTGGAATTAATAGAGTAGAATGTCAATGTAATGCAAGCTGTCAGGGAAACGTCGCGTCATTTTTTTCATTTATATATTGTGTTTGCGTGTAATTTTTGAGTTTCGTGTTTATTAATAACCAGGCATTTCACCCAAAAATAAAGAGCAAGGTGTACTGCAAAAGTAAAGCAGTTTCATTCAAGTGGTTAAGGCATCCATCTGTTGAGTCATCGGTGTATCCGTGGCCGTACATCGGTCGAAAAATTGGAAGCCGGCTATCCGAATTCACATTAGGAAGGCTAAGTTTATTTATCTTAAGGCATGATTAATACACATTTAAATAATGGTTTATTATTCCTAGCAAATAATAAAACATTTTTTGATCAAGTTGCATGAAAACCATGAATGTACCTATTTGTAATAATAATTATTTTCTTCTGGGATTAACTGCTGCTAGATTGTTACGGTACGAGAGTATTTGAAATAAAAGGGTAGCTCGAGTATAAATATTAAAATTATAAAAATTGTTAAGAATTTAATTTTCTTATGTTTGGAAATATAAAGATATTATGTATTATTTTATATTATTTATTTGTTAGTGGTTTAACTTATAAATTATTATAGTTCCCATGCGTCTTCCCCTATTTCGTGTTTAAGTTAGGTAAGCAAAGGCAAAGGTTGGCCTACTTATTTATGTATTATTATCTATATACTTAGTTGACTTTTAAATTAGTGCAAGAGTTTAACTGTTTTTACCTATAAAAATATGTATTTTTTACATTATTTGTTAGTGATTTCACTAATAAATTAAAATGCCTATAGTCGGCTGTTTTTTCTATCTACAGAGTTAACTTTTTGATGTAAGAGATTATTCTGTTGTTGAAATGTAAAGAATAATAAATTATCGTTCGTTTGATTTAAATTGTCTTGTTTTATTTTCACCTGCTCTTTAAATTTAAAAAGTTTAAATATTTTCCATGGATGGTCTAAATGTGACCTACTATACCGACCATGCGATGTGGGTATAAATACCTACTTTATCGACCGTGAGCACATAGTTTGTTTTAGATGCCCACAGTGGCGCCACCGTAACAGGGTCCGCAAAGAATAACGTACATCTGGCTCTCTCACTTTAGTTATTAATTTCTCTCTGATATTTATCTATGGTCCGTTTCGACGTTTGACAGCAACGACAAGGCACTGTTTTACATGCTAAATGGGTACTTTTTACTCACTTGCTTGCCATATTCCAAGCTAATCTTAATCAAGTAATGTTAAACGAATAGGATTCTATATAGACATAAATAAAATGAAAATATTTAAAATGAACTAACGAACCACAACAAGAAATCAACAAAACAAAAAACATTCAACCGTCAACACTGCCAACTGCCACTAGTGTTACTACTGTTACTTTACTCTGAACACCGGGAGTACGCCGAAAAGAAGAAGCAAATATTTATGTCTAGGGGCTGACCCATAACTTTGAGCCGTCAACTGTTTTCAATAGTTTTCATGTACAGGGTCATTTTTTTATATCTTCCCACCCCCCTTAACTTTTTTGTGCCACTGTGTAGAAAAAAAATGTAAATATAAAAGTTGTAGTGCTGGAGAAGTAGTTCTCAGAAAACATGTTTTTGTCTATACAGGGTGTTGCAAAAAGTGCGAAAAACAAAAAAATATATATTTTTTTAATGGGACACCCTGTATATTTATCCTCAGGACTAAAGATCTTTATTCTCCGATTACACAAATATATAATTTGTCTTCATTTGCTTAAGCCATTTCCGAGCTATTTATTAAAAGTTGACAAAGCATGAATTCAAACCAATCGAAATAGCGTTGCTCGCCATTAAGAAAAACAGAAATGTGACAAAATAGCCGTGAATGATAGTGACAAAAACAGCTATTATGTCAAATTATTGGCTCTATTTTTTATGAAGGTTCCCTAACTGGTGAAAGATATTTACAATTTTTAAATCAGGAAACAGAGGTTCTCTTCATATGCTTCCAATTCGCCAATATGCTCAAATAATAGGGGGAATCGTCCACTGGCCACCGAACAGCCCAGATCTAACGTCTTTAGATGCGTTTTTTGTGGGGATATTTAAAAACAAAGTTTATGCTCAGAGAAGTGCCATTATTGAAGAGTTCAGTGTGAGAATTTTATACTATATAAACGACCTTAACCAGAACAGTCCAATTTTTATTACCCATGCAACAAATAAATTAGAAAGCGGCTTCCGAGATTCTATCAATAGTGTGCATATTCAACAATAATTGAAATACTGAAGTTTTTTATTATCAAACATGTTAAGATACGAATTTGTATATAATAATAAAAAATCATTAAAACAATGATTTATTTTATTTAAATCAACTTTTAAAGTTAAATAGCACAGAAATGGCTTAAGCAAATGTAGACAAATTATATATTTTTGTAATCGGAGAACAAAGATCTTTCGTCCTGAGGAGAAATATACAGGGTGTTCCATTTAAAAAAATAATTTTTTTTTTGTCTTTCACACTTTTTGCAACACCCTGTATAGAAAAAAAAATGTTTTCTGAGAACTACTTCTCAAGCACTACAACTTTTCTATTTACATATTTTTTCTCCACAGTGGCACAAAAAAGTTAAAGGGGGTGAGAAAATATAAAAAATGACCCTGTACTTCGCGGCGGTTATGTGACCTCTGATGGTCTAGAGGTCTGTATGGTTGGCCTTCACTTCGGCGACCCGGGTTCAAACCACCGATCTGGAGACCGGTGGTTCAAACCCCCTCGGTTCTTTTTATTTTTTTTTATGATTATATTTCTAAACTGTTTTTTTTTTCTTGATTTTGGGTATGTCTTGGGTTAGTTTGGGTTAGCACCTGGTTAGTTTCATTTTCTTGAGCCCCCGAAGCGAGCGGAGGGCCATGCGAAAAGTGAATTTAGGCATCTCACATTACCCTGCTCAGAGTTATGGGTCATCCCCTAGATTCGTGTGAAGCAAACTCGACGCTTCGGCAGATTGTTAGCATAATCACTCTGTGTATAGTCCGCTCATGAGGACTGACTTACCGTGGACTGACCTTGACAGTGACATTGCTATGGTTGGTCTACGGATAGCCGCTGGACGGCAACTAATCAGCCTGACCAATAACGCATGGCCCTCAGTTTCCCAGTCTTTACGGTGCAATGAATTGCCGTCAAGTGCCACAGCCACCTGGAGGTTCTGCCCTGGTGGTTCAATCGTTAGATGCTGGGTCTGAGATACGGTGGCCCGGGTTCGGTTTCCGTCGGTGTTTCCTTATTTTGTTAAGACTATGTTTGTAAAAAGCTTTTCTTCTTTATTTTAGCCATGTCCTCGGTTAGTTTTTGCTAGTTGCGCCCCCGTAGCTAGCGAAGCGAGCGGAGGGCCAAGCGTGAAGTGAAATAATAGTAAACGTTTCATTGGTCTCATGTCTCATTAGTTGCCGTGCTGCGGCTGGCTCCAAGTGTAGCAGCATAGAGTACACGTTTCCCGTACCACATCAGAGAGCTTCAGTGTTGCGCGCGTATTATATTGTTGACGCGCGTAAATCCCAACCCCCGCCTGTCAATAGTGTCAATGTTGTTTACATTTTTTCACTTCACGCATTTGCATGAGGCTTTTTGAGAAAACCAAGGATATAACAGCGTGGCACAGGTGGTATGGCTCTCGTTTAGAATGAGGGCAATGGGTTCGACGGCGGGCCCATGGAATTTTTTTTTATTTATTATTTTTTGATTGTTTTTTGGCAAGCCTTGGGTTAGTTTTTGTTGGTTGCGCCCCGCAGCGAGCGGAGGGCATTTCATGAAGTGAAAGAAAATGTAAAAATACAAATATAAACATTAAACAACGCATGCGCGAACGTCAAACATGGACGGGCGGGGTTGAGTTTTACACGCTTGTCCATATCTTTAGGGTCTAGCGAATTGCAACTGTTCTCGTAGCTCAGTGGTTGGTGGCTGTGTCTGCGATACGGCAGCCCGGGTTCGAGCCTAGTGGAAAGGCATGTTTTTTTATTTTTAATATAATGTGTACAAAGTTTTTTCTTCATTTTGGGCATGCGTTGAGTTAGTTTCCGTTGGTTGCGCCCGCGAAGGAGGCGGAGGGCCATGCGTGAGGTGTAATATTAGACATTTTGGTCAACAATGTGATGCGCGTGCAACTCTGAAGCCTTCTAATGTGGTACTGGCAACGATACGTACAGCATAGTGATCCCTCCACTACGGAAGAGCACGGCAAACGTCCAAGGTAAAAGTGGGCAAATTAAAAAAGATTTTCTTTGGTTATGTTATATTATTGTTATAGGACTTATGATTGTTCCTGGTCTGACACGTTCTTGTTATTGTTTTTATTTATTAAATTTAATCATTTCGCATTCACTGACTATGACTGAACAACAATTTTGATGTTAAGTTAGCAGTCATGCCTGAGTATATCTAAGACTTAAATTGTGTGCGACATTGCCATGGATGGTATCTTGGCTTTGGGACATTTCTGTGAAACCCACGGCCCCTGTGTGATCTTGTGCACACAGAGATGTAACGAGGAGCCCCAACAATTTCCACACAGCCTTACAGTGCCTGTATGTGAAGCTTGCCAGTCACTTGACCTGAAGCAAGCTATCATTAGCAAGGATGACCAAACCTGTTATGTTACCACGAGAACACCTTTACAACAGCATCTTGCTTTTCTCTTACGACAAGCGGTAGTTAGAAGCTTAAGTTGTGAGGTGCATATTAAAAATACTATATGTATTTTTGTTCTAAATATTGAAACTTTTAGTTTTATGGTTAATATTTCATTTTTTTTTTAATGAGTATTTATAAAGAAGATAGTACACGGATTCTATTTTTTTTTGTTTTAAACATCTTCATTTGCTTTCTTGCAAGATGAGCATAATCACCATATAAACAAGCATCTCTCCTCTTGATTAGTGTTTTTTTGGGTTATGTGCAGTGTTTATAAATTTAGAATTAAGCTGCATTGAGTACTGTCTATAAACCCCATGGCAGTTTTAATAATGGTGTTTAAAAAGCAAAGTTCATATGCTAAAAACATTAAAATGTTGTGCATCATAGGAAGTACATTTACTCTTCTCAAGATAAGATGCAGTATGACTTTAATTATTATTCTAAGCCCATTGCTGAAAGAAAAAATTTCAAAAAAAATTGTTTTTTTTTTCAGGAAACAAGCCAGGAAGGTGGTACATTATATTTTGGTGATAATGAAAGGGGCCATGTAATAAGCCATATTTTTTCAGTGCAAGATTCTTTAGCTAGAGGGTTTCAGAGAAAATACTGTATTTTGATGCTTATGAGGGACAAGGTAAGCACCTTTGTTAGTAGTAGGTTGCAGTTTAATTACAGAAAAATCAAGAAAAATGTATTAATCCCAAGCCATCTCTGCAGTAGGATAACTAGAGATTTTCATGATGTACTACTTCTGACTAACTTGGGAAATGTGTAGTTTTTACTTTGAAATTTTCTAAAAAGCTTTAGAAAGTAACATAATGTCGAGCATAAGTAATACGAAATGATGTGAGTTCCGAATGTTCACAAATATTGGAAATATTTGCTTAACTGATTATTCCCCAAGGCAGATATTTTAAAGAATGTATGTGAATTTTCATCCAGCACTGCATTTGCACACCCCATTAGTTCAGCAGATTCAGAGGATCTGGCACTTCGTATTATCTGCAGGTCTTTCACCTATATGAATACATAGTAGCAATTTTTTGCACAAACTTTTTCCTAAAAGTTAATGTTTGACATATTTCAATATATTTTAAGATACTAGTAGTTCTCTTTTATTTTTCTTTCACTGAAAATAGTTCTAAAACACTACTCTGTGACAAAAGAATGGACAAAAGAGCGAGTAAAAAAAAAGTTTCAAAAAATTCGATTTAATTTGGTAAAAATGTAACATACTTTGTGCTTAGCCTTAATTTGCTCCATTTAAATATTTTGGTAACTTTTTATTAGATGTGTATAATGTTTTGGTTAGTGCTGTGTATGGAAAATATTTTAATTCAGACACTGAATAATTGACACAATTTAACTATGATTTTTGTTCCGTTCTGATCAATTTATTTAATAAATAAAATTCACAACATTTGAATATTTCACAAATTTCACTATATCACTAATTCAGCATATGAATTACCATTTCTTGCTTCTAGTATCTATAAACATTTACAAGCACTCTTTATAAATACATATTCTACTGTTTTTAAACCCATCAAAGAAAATATTAACAGTAGTAGGTAGGCACTTACATATTCAGAGTGTTACTGTAATAATTGACAATTTTGGTTAGATTTTTGATACCTAAGAGGTATCCACTTAAACTTACTTATCTCTTAGATACATTTGCTGAACTGTTGGTCATTCCTAACAAAACATATAAAGGAAATTTCAACAGACCTGCAAGAAAAATCTATGAAGGTCAATAATGTTGAACAGTTGCATAGATCACAGAGGGCAGTAAGACAGGCTCAAGCCTCTCCATGTGGTACAGGAAGATCTCTTGGACAACTTACTGGTGAGTATAATTTATTTGCATTGGGGAAGGAAATTATGTGGGAAAATGAAGTACATTTTGTCTTTTCGTCAATGTAATTTTCCTTGGCTTTATTGCACATTTTATAAACATTGCTATGCTGTACTCAAAAACAAAAAGTTCAAAGATGTCTTATTAACACGTTGGATTACAGCTTGTTTTTGGCCGGCCTCCTGAAAAACAATCGACATCAATGCTGCAGAGTTCTGATATTTGCAAGATTATATTTATTTGTTTTTAACTTTTATTACCATTTTTATCTGCAAATTAATAAAGAAATACATATTACAGGCGAACCAGCAGTTTTTGCTCATATTCATCTATGGTTTACTTGGCTTCTAAGCACAGAAACTTTTGTGGAAAAACCTTTTAAACCTCCCGAGATACCTGTAAATTGTCAGGGATCTAACTTGAGAGAAATTTATAAAAATATGACCCAGGTAAGCTTTTTTTGTATAGAGAAGTGTGTATTTCCAATAATCTAGTAGTTTGTTGAAATACATATTTTGCTGTACTTTTAGGACATTTTTCATAAACTGTGCTACTGTTACCTAACAGGAATAAAAGTAGACTCTGATGATCCTCAAATAGAGCCCCTTTTTCGACAGCTATTACCTAAAAAATTTAGCCTACCAAAGGCCGGAGAAATATGCAGATTATACAAGCCAAATAACAGGTTGGTATGATGTTTGTATGTGTCCAAGAATATTAGTTAAAGGAAGTTTGTCAGCAAAAGCTCATTTAATCAACTAGTAAATATGTCTATGTAGTGTCATCTGTATAAAAATATGAATTGCCTTATATGTGTGTGAATTCTGAAGTCAGGAAATTAAAAGCTGAATAATAAAGTCAGTGTCATTATTATAGAATCAAGGGAATCAAAAATTTAATTTCAGGACATATCAAATCAGTTGGAATGGAACGCTACCCCAGAAATTGCCAATGTTAGTAACACTAGTTGGAAATGCACTAAAAGATGATAACCTTCCAGAAGCTGCTCTGGAGCCCCATTTAACAAGTCTTGTGATGCAATGGTACAATATAGCATGTGTTATTAGCTGGGCTCCAAACGCTAATAACACAGAGTTGCTCAAAAGTATGGGAGTCCAAAAACATGACATGCCCTTATTGTCTTATTGGGCACCCCAGTGTAAACAGTAAATGTACAGTGTCTAGCTATTTATAACTATATATATTTTATCTATCTGATATTTATTTATTGTTTGCATTATTATGATGCTTCATGTATTGTTAAGTCCGGCAACAGCGCCTAAAAACTGGGAGGTCGCACGGGCGCGCAACGGAGGGAGATGATCGACCAGAAGCGAGAGAGAAGATGATGTGGGGGGAGGGTAATATGGCCTAAAAAACAGACATGAGACATTGTTTTAATTACCTTTCAATAATGTGATTTTTCTACTTTTTTATATTAAATAAATGTTAACAAACAAAAAAAGTAGTGGTCCTTCGACAATTAGTATTCGTGAACGTCAGTGAAGCATCATCAAGTGGACAACAGGGCCTCGGCCCACCATAATGGTTACTTCGAGCCGAATATGATCTTCAAGCCTATGGACCTAAACGAAAATCGAACATGAAAATCACAGAATTGGTGAGCTCGTTCCAGGTTTAGCTATCATTTAATGCTTGATTCCGCTTCCTCTTGTAGAACCTATCCTAGTAGTGCAAGCAAGCCTCTATAATAGCTTCTAATTAACTGTATCAAAGACAATTGTTGTTCTCTTATATTTTATTATCGAAATCGTTAATTATCGAAAATCGTATACTTTTATTTTAATCGTACCTATCGTGCAACGAATCGTCTTTAACTCGTTATGGAAGCGTAAAGCTCACGTTGATTTTTTATCGAGTAAAAATCGTTTTAGTTTAATCGCTTATTACGTTACGTGCTAATTTAATATCGATGCCTAGACAAAAATCGTAAAAATGCCTCCAAAAAAGTCTCAAAAGCATCAAACTATTGATGAGTCTATCGAAAACGAAAACTTGGAATTAAGCCACGCGAGAAAGGTTATTTCGGAAAGATTGCAACGATTTGTGGATTTCTTAGGTAGAGAAAGCCAAAATGTTATCGAAAATTTAGATGAATATCAGATCGAATGTAGGTTAAAAAGCGTCGAGGAAGACTTTTCCGAGTTCGATAAAATACAAACACGTCTCGAGTTTTTAAATTCAACAGAAAAAGATTATCGACTAGATACGGAGTCATGTTTTTACAATCAAATAGCTAAAGCGAAAAAGTTAGTTTCCCTAGTGCAAGCGCAGCAAAAAGTAGTTCCCGCGACATACATCGCGCCAACAGCGGCGGTTGCTCAACTAACACAGCAAACAGGTGTTCGCGTTGTTGCCAATAGTAAGATTCCAGATTTTACTCTTCCATCTTTTCACGGAAATTACGAATCATGGTACAGCTTTAAGGACATTTTCTCATCGGTCGTAGGTAACAAACAAGACATTAGTGACATCGACAAATTATTAATCTTAAAATCGTGCTGTAAAGACGATGCAAAAAAAAATACTTGATTCAATACAGCTAACATCGGACAATTACACTATAGCCTTTGAATTATTAACAAAGCGTTACGAAAACCGCAGGGCAATAATCAACACGCACGTGAATTAGAATTTTATTTAATCTACCGAACGTACAAAAAGAATCGTCTTTTCATTTAAGAAAACTCTTAGATACCCTTCACCAGCATCTAGCCGCGCTAGAAAAATTAAATCTGCCCGTAAAGCAGTGGGATGCGCTTTTAATTCCCATTATCATTCAAAAGTTAGATGAACGAACCAAGCGTGAATGGGAAGGTAAACAAACGGAGCAATTACCAACTTTGGAACAATTCCAAGAATTTTTAACGAAAAAATGCTTTATATTGGAAGCTGTTCAAGTAGCAGACAGTCAAAAATCTAGCGGTCAAAACAAAAATTTTTATAGTCAAAGTTTTGAAAAATATTCACCACGAGATTTGCAAAATAAGGGTAACAGACAAGTTGCCTATCCTAATACTCAATCTAACGACAACGATCAGGCAAATGATATCAATTTAAACTCGCCATACAATTACAAAGAAACTATTAGGAATCAAAATTACACTCGACCGTTCTCATGTTACATGTGCAAGCAAAGTCATAATATTTTTCAATGCCCAATCTTTACTAATCTCTCAGTTCCCGAAAAATATGCCGAGATAAATAAAAATAAACTTTGCAGTAACTGTTTAAGGCCGGGACATTCGAAAATAAATTGTTTTTCGAGAGGTTGCAAAAAATGCAACCGCAAGCATAATGCTTCTTTACATATCGATGATAGTCAGATGGAGAATAAAAATTTAACTTTGCACACGTATCAGAACAATGTAACTGGAAGCGATCAGGATGGTGACGAAATTAACGAAGCGCGCGGTTATCAATCCTATCGACCGAGAAACGTGCCGCAGACGCCACAGCTTGTACAACAGCAAGCGCCTATTATGCGCGTACGAGGCCAGAATTTGCCAGAATCGGAAATAAACAATCACAGAAGTTTAAATAGAGAATTTGAACTTGAAAGGAACGTAAATTTTGTAGATAATAACCAAAGAATGTTTACTTACGCGACTGTAGATACAAATCAAGTATTGCTTTCTACCGCATCTATTTTTATTCAGAATAGTCAAGATAAATGGATAAAATGCACCGCGTTATTAGATTCAGGTTCGCAATGTAACCTAATAAGCCAATCTTTATTCGACGAATTAAACTTAAAGAGTGAAAAAATCAACATACCTTTATCAGGAATTAATCAAATAGAGACTCACATTAAGAGTAGAACAAACGCAAGAGTTAAGTCACGTTTTAATAACTTCAAAGTCGAATTGCAGTTTTTGGTGTCACCTCAAATAACTGAACAATTGCCTTTAATTAAATTCGAAAAATCTCAAGTAAATTACCCACCAGATTTAGATTTAGCTGATGAGCAATTTAATATACCAAAGCGAATAGACTTGCTATTAGGGGCAGGAATATATTTTGACTTGCTTAAAAAAGGCATCATTAGACTGGGAAGTAATATGCCAATCTTAATAGAAACTTACCTGGGGTGGATAATAACTGGAAATTTAAATTTGAATATTAACGCAACCCAAAAACAAGTTTGTAATTTTACCGCAAAGGTTACTAATAAAGAATTGCACGACTCTATACTTAAATTTTGGGAAATCGAAGAGCTAGAAACCAAAAACATTTTATCAAAAAACGAACAATTTTGCGAAAATTATTTTAAAAATTCCACGACACGAGATAAAGATGGTACATTCGTAGTAAAATACCCTTTTATTGAAGAAGATAAAGAGAAGTTAGGAGATTCGAAATCGACTGCGGTAAAAAGATTTAACGGTTTAGAAAGAAGACTTAACAAAAACGAAAAATTAAAATACCAATACGTTGAATTTATGCAAAACTATGACACATTAGGGCACATGACCTTAAAAGGCACTTTAGACACGGATAATTCAATCGAAAATCCGTCATATTTTTTACCCCATACCGCAGTACTTAGGGACTCATCGCTCACAACAAAATGCCGAGTGGTTTTTGACGCCAGCGCAAAAACAAGCACGAACATCTCGCTAAACGATATCATTTTAGCCGGTCCAACAATACAGGACGACCTTTTTTCCATTTTATTAAGATTGCGCCTGAGAGCGTACGTTTTAAGTGCTGACATCAAAATGATGTACAGATGTATTCGAATCGATCCCACTGAGCGCATTTATCAAAAAATTCTATGGCGAAATAATGCCCAAGAAAAAATTAAAGTTTTTGAGCTAAACACAGTTACCTACGGGTCATCGAGTGCGCCCTTCCAGGCAACGCGTTGTTTAGTCGAATTAGCGTTACAAAATCAAGATAAGTATCCGCGAACATCAAAAATTATACAAAATTCCTTTTACATGGACGATCTATTAGTTAGCTTAGACACGGAGCAAGAAGCGATAGACGTTTTCCATGAAATAACCGAAATCTTATCCAGCGCACAATTTAATTTAAGAAAGTGGTCGTCAAACAATAACAATATCTTGAATTACATCTTAAAAAATAGCAGTAGTACGGACGAAAATTTAGTTTTATTTCATGACCACAAAGAATTGAAAACATTGGGAATTAAGTGGGACGCTAAAGAGGATTTATTAAAATATTCTGTCCAACCTTATACTTACTCATACAGCAAAAGTCACGAAACGCGTTATTTTGTCAATTATTGCGCAAGTTTTCGATCCTCTCGGGCTAATAGGTCCATCTATTGTCAAAGCCAAATTAATCATGCAAAAACTTTGGCAATTAAAACTTGATTGGGACGAGAATATACCGCCTGACTTAGAAATGATCTGATTAGAATTTATTTCGCAGATAGAATATCTTAACGAAATTAAAATTAAAAGGCACGTTAGCTCGGAAAAAGCTTATGGAGCGTGTGTTTATCTAGGATCAATTAATAATGGCAAAAAAGAAATACAGCTCTTGACAGCAAAATCTCGCATAGCACCTCTCAAGAAACAATCTCTACCTCGTCTCGAACTATTAGCCGCACACTTACTCGCGGAATTAGTAAACAAAGTTAAAAATACGCTAGATATTAAAATTTCAAAAATAAATTATTTTACCGACTCCACTATCGTATTATCCTGGCTAAAAATTGAACCATGTAATCTTAAAACGTTCGTAGCAAACCGAGTTGCAAAAATTACAGAGCTTTCCGACACTAAAGATTGGAGACACGTAAAAAGTAAGGACAACGCCGCGGATATCATTTCAAGGGGACTTAATCCCAAAGAGCTAGGCGAAAATAATGTTTGGTTTAACGGACCAAGTTTTCTTAAAAATAATCAGTTTTTAAGCGAAATTCAAGATTTTGATACACCCGAAGAATTACCAGACTTAAAGTTAAACCTACCATTGTTACTAGCTCGAGAAGCGAGAGTGGTTATTCCAGAAATGGACCTTTTTGAAAAATTTTCTCGTTTTACTAAATTAGTAAAGGTGGTCGCATACCTATTAAGATTCAAAAACCGGACATTAAACAAAGTAAAATATTCATCACCCAGTTTAACAGTTAAAGAACTTGCCGAATCTCGACAAATCTTAATCAGGTTAACTCAAATGCAATCATTTCAGATAGAAATTCAAAAACTAAAACGTTCTGAAAATGTTAGTCATCACAGCAAAATTTTAAGCTTACACCCGTTTCTTGATCAACAGAACATTCTAAGAGTGGGCGGCAGACTAAAAAATGCTGGCATCAGTTTTGATCAAAGGCACCCTATAATTTTACCCTACAAACATAAACTAACAGATTTAATCATTTTGGACCAGCATTTACAAACCTACATGCTGGAACACAAAATTTGCTTTCCACAATTAGACTCAATTATTGGCCTGTTAACGGAAAAAATGCCGTTAAACGAATCGTAAAATCCTGCCTAAAATGCTATAGAGCGAACCCTAAACCGTGCAAATTCCTAATGGGTGATTTACCAAGTTCACGAGTAAACCCCTGTCGACCTTTTTCGAAATGTGGCATAGATTACGCCGGACCAATCTATGTCAAAGAAGGAACCTTGAGAAGAAGTAAACTCGTAAAAACTTATTTGTGCGTCTTCGTGTGCTTTTCTACTCGAGCAATCCACATTGAGTTGGCCAAAGATCTGACATCCGAAAGTTTTTTAAATTGCCTTAAAAGATTTTGTTCACGCCGTGGAAAACCTTGCGATATCCTTTCTGACAACGGATTGAATTTCGTAGGAGCTAACAATCATTTTGTTGAATTATATAACGTTTTAAATAATCGTGTACATAATGAAACCGTGACTGGTTTTTTGGCTAGGGATCGAATAAACTGGCACTTTATACCCGCGCGATCGGCACACATGGGCGGCCTTTGGGAAGCCGCCGTTAAATCAACAAAGTTTCACCTTAAGCGAGTTATTGGTGACGCGTCTCTAACTTACGAAGAAATGTATACCGTACTGGTGCAAATAGAGGCATGTTTAAACTCGCGTCTCTTGACCCCTATCTCAAATGACCCCAACGATTTCCTGCCTTTGACTCCTTCGCATTTTTTAATTGGCGAGTCACTCGCGAGCCTTCCTGAAGAGGATGTCAAAGACGTAAAAATATCCAGATTGTCGAGGTATCAGCGCATGCAACAAGTGTACCAGCAGTTTTGGAGACGTTGGTCCAAAGAATACTTGCACCAACTACAAACCCGCTCCAAGTGGAAGACCGATGTCCAGAACCATCAGGCAGAATTGGCAGTTGGTGGGTTAGTAGTTCTCATAGACGAGAACTTGCCACCCCTAAAATGGGTTATGGCACGTATAGTGGACTTACACAAAGGAACTGACAACATTGTGCGGGTCGTATCGGTTAAGTTACCAAATGGCACGATTTCAAAGCGCGCAATAAATAAAATATGTTTGTTGCCCATCGAGAATTAAGAAGCTAAGTTGTTTCGAAAAACGGAGTTTTCAAGGCGGCCGGGATGTTAAGTCCGGCAACAGCGCCTAAAAACTGGGAGGTCGCACGGGCGCGCAACGGAGGGAGATGATCGACCAGAAGCGAGAGAGAAGATGATGTGGGGGGAGGGTAATATGGCCTAAAAAACAGACATGAGACATTGTTTTAATTACCTTTCAATAATGTAATTTTTCTACTTTTTTATATTAAATAAATGTTAACAAACAAAAAAAGTAGTGGTCCTTCGACAATTAGTATTCGTGAACGTCAGTGAAGCATCATCAAGTAGACAACAGGGCCTCGGCCCACCATGTATCTATACCTATATTATTATGTAAATAGAAATATATGCTTTTGTTAAATATGGATAGCTCATTGTTTCTTCAATTTAGAATTTGAAATGTTCATGTTAATGTGTTAACCTACAAAATGATTTTGTTATTAATTTAATTTAATAATCAGTGATCAAAAGATATTGCAGTTCGAGTTTATTCATGCAGAAACATTGTAAAGAATATAACAAATAAAAATACATGTTGACTTTAATATTACACAATTAAACTCTTTCAATTCCTTATCTTTCCCCCCAGTTGTTAGGTATCAACTCATTGATTTTTTCTTCTTTTTCTTTATTTTTAAATTACTCTTCCCTGCACTAACTTTACTTAAGTTCTTCGCTTTCTTCTTTTTGGTAACTTTATATTTAGTTGCATTTTCATCACTTCCAACCGGTGATTCTATCCCATTGGTCTCAATATTCTCTTCTAAAGGTGAAACCATTATTGATTTATGCTTTGGCAGCAGTTTAACCTCTTCCCCGTCAGTCTCCGGAAAATTGCTTGCTATTTGTTTTTTCTTCCTCTTTTTTCTATGTTTTGCTATTATTTTACTCTCATCTGAACTTTCATCTACTTCTATTACAACACTACTTTTGGTAGCCTTCTTCACAGGAACTTCTTCTGCAGGAAAGTTTTCTGCAAGTTCTTCTTTCTTGAGCTTGCCAGTCCATTTGCTAATAATGAGGCACGTAATTCTACAGCCAGTGGTAACTTTGCATAGTTCTTTTAATTTTCGGCTCCAAATCTTTATTTCTCCTGTGCTGGAAGCAGATACAATATAGCCCTCAAAATATTGGACAGCTTTTACTCTACCTGAAAATGCAATATAAAAATAATCAATAGGATATTTCACAACAGCTAGAGACACAAAATACAAGAATGCATTAGCCATTTGTGACATACTAGATAGGTGCTATTCATAATAGTTATTTATCAGATACTTAACCCTGGAGGGGTCGCGCTATAAAAATACTAGTGAGAGGTCGCGCGTGAGAATTTTTCTCACATTTACTGTTGATCGTTTTTGTTTGAGTAATAAAATAGAATCATTTTAATGTCCAATAAATCATATTAAGCAATGCCACATGAACTGTAACTGATGACAAGTTTCCGTTCATGTTTGTTAAACCTAAAATAAATTTTAAATAAGTGATGTGGGTTATGTTTGTTTGTTTGTTTACATATGATGCTGAATTTTTGCAAAAAATCGTTTTTCATGTTAAATAATTGTAAAATAGTACTCACGGGTGTTTGTTTGTCACGGCCAAAAATAAGCTTGAGCGTTTTTTTTGCCAAATTTTGGACATTTTAAAATCTAACCTTTAAAGAGGAAAAACCATGCTGTGCCTTAAATGCAATAGTGAGGAAAGTGATAAAAAACTCTTAACTAATTGTGATAGTTGTGGCCGAGCAGTCCACAAACTTGGTTGTTCTGGCTTAAATGCATCTGAGATCAAGGTAATAGATCTAAAAGGCCGTCGCACATTGAAGTTTTTGTGTGAGGACTGCCAGTCGGGACTACGTCGTTCCAAAAATTTTAAAAGCAATAGATAATCTACGGGCAGAACTTACCATCTTAAAGTCAGATTCAGCAAAAAATACTACCCCACAAATCTCATCGGACCCACCGAGTAGAGCTTCCGAGGATAATATTCTGAGCGAACTCCAAGAGCGCCAGTCTCGAGCTAATAATTTGATGATCTTTAATTTTCCAGAACAAAACAATGATATGGATGATGTAAAGAACTTAATTAGTACCGTTATGAACATCCAAGCTCCGATAAAGGGCGTTATGAGAGTGGGTAAACCAAACAAAAATGGTCGCCGATCACTAAAGGCTATATTCCAGAACAAGGATGATGTCCAGAAGACTATTTTCAACCGGCATAAAATGAAGAATCAAAGTGTTTACATAAATCTTGACATTACAGAAAAACAAAGGGAGCTGGAGTCACGGGTCAGGAATGATTACCGACAAAGTTTCCAGCGGTGAGACGAACATTCAGATTAGGTATTTTAAGGGTGTTCCCAAGATTGTCCAAAAAAACTAAACTTTTCATCTAAGAAGCCTTCATATGCAGTATACTATCAGAACGTCTGTGGACTACGCACGAAACTTCACCATTTTTTGGAAAATGTTCAGGATTGCCATTATGATGTGTTGATCTTCACGTAAACATGGCTAAACGACAGTTTCTATGATGCAGAGTTAATTCTTCCACAGTATACCATCTATCGAGGATCGTTCCAGTGACACAAGTGTGCATGGAAAGGAATGAGGTACCTTAATTGCTGTTAACAAAAGTATCACTAGTAAGCGTCTGACGGTACCTGAGAACATTGAACAAGTCTTTGTTACCAATGGGTCAGCTCATGCAAGTTTAGTTTTAGGAGCCATCTATTTTCCACCAAAATCGACCGCCACAACTAATTCAATTTTTAGTGATAAGTACCCTGGATAGATTGACATCAGAATTTCCAACCTCTACCTTTTGTGTGATGGGAGATTCCAATCTGCCCCATGGGACATGGGAAACGAATGCCTTGAGTTCAACAGTTATGGCGGCACATGGGACTGCACCTGATGAGGTCGCATCCATAGAAGAACTCTCTAATGTTTGTTCATATAATAATTTCTTCCAAGTTAATAATATTCTTAATGCAAATGATCGTCTGTTGGATCTTGTACTTGCACAGGATCAGACTACTCCTGTTTGTGAAGCCGATCATGTTTTGATTCCTCCCGATATCTATCATCCACCCCTATGTGTCGATCTGAGTGGCAACGTGATGAAGAGAAGTGATGTGCTGAGCTTTGAGGGTTTCTATAGAGATTATAAGTCAGCGGACTTCTTAGAAATAACCAAATTTTTAGACAGATTTAATTGGGACTATTTGTTCTGTGGTAAATCACTTGATGTTATGCTTAATATTTTTTATGAAATTTTGTACTTATGTATTGATTTGTTTGTACCTTTAAAAAAATATTCTGCTAGAAAATTTCCAGTATGGTATTCTTTAGAACTGAAAAACTGCATTATAAATAAAAAAATTGCCCACAGATGATATAAATCCACAGGCTCTTTGACAGATTACAAGGAATTTTCTAGGCTTAGAGGGTTGTGCAAGGAACTGACTCGAAATTGTTATGGATCTTATATAAATAACACCGAGCAATCCACATTCTCAAATTTAAAACAATTAGGGTCCTAACCCAAACTAACGCAACAATAATCATTATCCTAGCAAATGTACATATGAAAATAGAAAATGGTGCCTAGTAAATATGTTTGCTGACTACTTTGCTACAGTTTATTCTAAAAATACTAATAATGTTCCTTTTAATTGCCGCTCCAACACAGACATGAACATTTCCAGTTATATCATTCAAATATCCCAAATCTACACAAAACTTTCTTCCCTTGATGTTAACAAGGGACCTGGGCCTGATGGCTTGCCACCGCTTTTCTTAAAGACCTGCAGTTTTAACTTGTCCAGACCCTTATTTCATATTTTTAATCTATCCTTGTCAGGTGGAGATTTCCCGGAATTTTGGAAAGTTAGTTTCATAACCCCATATTCAAGACGGGTAACAGGTCCTCTTTCGAAAATTATCGACCGATAAGCATCTTGAGCATTATTCCGAAAATATTTGAAAGCCTGGTATGCGATTTTCTTACTCCTAAGCTTGATTCCCTTCTGATTGACCAGCAGTTTGGTTTTCGTCCACGTCCACTTTTTAAGTGACTTACATAGCAATTATTTCATCAGTTTCACACTAAGAATCTTAAAAATACTTACAGAAACCAATATAGAGCAGCCCTAAAAGAAGCAAAAAAAGCTGCAAATGATAACCTTATACGAAATTCTTCTAACCCCATGCAGTGTATGTGGAGCATAGTTAACGAACACCGTGGTAAGATAAAGTAAAGTAAAGTAAGCCTTTATTTCAAAACAGGTTACAACCCACTTACATGAAATTCGACACAACAATACAAAATAATACAAAGAAAATCTTAATCTAAACCTAAGCTAACCTACCAATTACCAATTATTGCAAATCGTTAAAATTATGTATCCAAAAAATCCATGAGCACATCTGTAATTGTCTTAAAAGGTGAAAAATGAATGTGACACAGTTCAGATATTAGATTAAATGATTGACACATTGAAAACAAGGGTGCCTGCGTAATGACATTAGTACGTGGCCTTTGACTATAGAAGGTCTGGTCATATCTAGTCCCAAGCCGGGGTACAAAAAAATTTATTTGGGAAAGAAGAGAAGGACATTGTATATTGTTGGGAATTAAACTGTACAAAAACTTTACCATAATTAATTTCCGCCTAGATAAAAGTGATTTTTCGTTAAAACGACTTAGTAACTCATTATGATCAGACCCTCTCGGTGGCCAAACCCCATCGCATCTAAACGATAAAAGTTTGAAAAATCTTCTCTGGACCGCTTCCAACACGCCGATGTGGCAAGAGTATATTGGACCCCAAATAACACAACAGTATTCCAATTTGGAACGCACGTATGAGCAAAAGAGCAATTTTAGCGTGGTCACATTACCAAATTGACGTGAGTTTCTCATAATAAAGCCTAGTGATTTCAATGAAGATTTAGCAACATTTTCAATTTGAGGAACAAACGTAAACCCGGTATCAAACATTACACCAAGATCCTTGACCCGCAGCAAACGACCCAAAACAGTAAAGTCAATCTGATAATTAAATAAAATAGGCGATTTCAGTCTATAATAACTTACAATATGACATTTTGAGATGTTAAGGCCCAGCCTGTTTTCGACACACCAATCATATAGGATATTGATGTTTTCTTGGAGATAGTTACAGTCAGCAATACCGTTGATCTCACTATACAACTTCAGATCATCAGCATAGGCCAACTTGGGACACTTCAATCTGTCAAGAAGATCATTGATAAATAAAATAAACAAAAGTGGCCCCAAGTTGGAGCCTTGAGGAACCCCTGATGTAGCCGAAAAGAGGCTGGATTTAAAACCTTCATATTCAACAAACTGTTGACGATTAAATAAATATGACATAAACATCCTTAATAACCCGTCCGAAAAACCGAACTGTGCAAGCTTGCTCAATAGAACTGCATGATTGATGCGGTCGAACGCTTTTTGGAAGTCAGTGTACACTACGTCCACTTGGCTACGTACATCAAGAGAATTACAAATATTTTGCGAGAAGCATGCGAGATTAGAGGTGCAAGACCTACCGGAAACAAAACCATGTTGGTCATAGGAGATTGTATGTTTAACATTGCTAAAAATAAAATTGTAAATTATTATTTCAAATACTTTTGAGAAATTACATAGAATAGAAATTGGGCGGTAGTTTTGTACCATACCAGCATCACCCCTTTTTAAAATGGGTGAAATCCTAGCTGTTTTCCACATTTGGGGATACTCACAGCCAGAGAGAATAAGATTGAAAATATGAAGTAATGGTTCAACAAACGCGTTAATACAATCTTTGACAACCAAACTTGGGATACCGTCCACGCCTGAGATTAATTTGTTTTTAAGTTTTTTACTCGCTTTAATTATATCGTATTCTGAAATTGAGGAGATGTCGAGTGTGAAAGCATTATTGACGACAGGTACAATATTTATTTCATGAGAATCACTTAAATACACACTTTCAAAAAATTTACCAAAAGCTTCAACTATGTCATGAGGATTAGTAAGTTCATGGTTGTCCTTCGTTCTGACCACACCAGGAATCCTAGATTTAGCCTTTTTGCTGTTAATAAAGGACCAAAAATTGAGGGGTCTGAAATAATGTTACTTTCTGCTTGTCTTACAAAGTTTGAGTAATCAATTTCTATATGTAATTTAACAGTACGCCTAAGTGTATTATATCTATCTCGATAAAAATTAGTATTAAATTTTTTTAGATCTTTGTAGGCTTTCTCTTTTTTAAAGATGTTACGTATTAGTTCTGAGCTGTAATATGAAGGAAATCGTCTGCGACGTTCGATTTTAGGAGGTACAGAACTAGAGAAAATACTATCCAAAACAGAAGCACCATTGACGTCGTTAGATTCAACTACAGTAGACCAGTCCGCGTTAAGTATAAGATCATATAAGTAGGGAAAATTCGCTTTACAAAAATTATACTCGGCAGGCAAATTCGCATTTAGGTCGAAATTAATTATACGGTTTGGTGTAATATTCAAAATAATTTCAAGAGAGGGGTGGTATACATCTACAGTAACAAGTGGCATGTTGTGTTTGATAATGTTGCAAGTAAAGTTCGCAAATACAAGATCTAAAAGCCTATTATTCGTATTCAATATCTTGTTATACTGACATAGGTCAAGTATGTCTGAAAAATTGTTCATCAAATCAGTTTTACGGTTAGGTATACTATTATTATAAAACGGAACATTAAAATCACCCAATATCAGAACATATTTTTCAAGTACCTCAGTCAATAAGACGATCCAAGTGAAATACTTGGAGGAATATACAGACAAAATATATATAACACATTACAACCTACAAACAC
>MU181943.1:259770-281594 GCA_016904865.1 Pissodes strobi
TGCAGCGCTGGTAAACAATATCGTATTTTTTTTTAAACGTGCATCAAAACGGAAAACTATAGATCTTGACTGTTTTTATCTAACATAAATAATATTTCGCTATTATTCATTTCACTTTAAATAATAAATAACGGTCATTCCTACAATTACTAAAAAGACAAGGTCAAAATGGTAGGTTAGGCGAAATGTCATTACTACGTCATGCTCATAGAAAAGTGATTTATATAATAAATCACTTTTCTATGATCATGCTTGTAAAAACCATATATTTAATTAAATATATGTGTAAAACATTCATTTTTGCCAGTAAATAAGTGATTACGTCAGGCTTTATGCTGCTTAAAGACATCTTTGAAGACGTGATCTCGCGAAAATATGCCTCATGAGTCATGTTTTCGTCATAGGCTGTTTTTTGTGTTAATTTCGCTTGAGATTTCGCTTTTTTTAATTTATTTATTTATTTTTTATTATTCTCTTGCTGCTCGTCGTGATAGCAAGTCGTGCTTAAAAACTTCGCTCCGAAAACAAACACGTGCGTGGCATGTAAAATTTAAATTAAATATGATTTATTTAATTTAAATTTTGTAGTTCATTAATTTGAATAGAACTCAGACTTTATTTGCAACTGTATGTTATGCCGCTATTTGAGTCCTTTTAACTCATTATTCTCTTTATTATACTTTATCTGCACATTTTGTTTGTTTGGTCTTTATTTTTTCTTTGATTTGTCATTTTCATTGTTTTGTTATTTTAACTAAAACATAGTTTTATCGACAATACCGAAACAGAATTATTATACTCGACGCGCGTTTCGCTAACCATGTAGCGTCATCAGGGGATGATTAAAACGAGTTTTAATCGTCTTCTGATGATGATGTGTGTGGTGCTCGCAAGGGCCTGCACCTGATTTAGTTAAATTTGATTCGACAATTGTTTTAAAAAAAGTCTCTAATTAAACCCAGGGAGAAAACGTTCAAATAAAATAATAAGTTTCTTTTATTAACAAGAATTAAAAACGAATTGAAGTTTAACTCTCACGAAGTAATGACAGAATCGCGAAGAAGGGTTAATCATTTTTGCCTAATAAAAATATACGAAAAGCAACTAACACCGCTTGGTTAAAAATAAAAGCACTTACCATTGGAATATATTTCAATAAACGGCATGGTGTATAACTTCACAAGATTCGCGAACCAATTTAAATCGGAGTTGACATGCTTTTGTTTTTTGACTACAGTATAACGCGAAACGAGATGAACTAACTAGAAAGATCATCTGCGGTCGAACATTCTTACGCAGGTTCCCCAAACTTTGTCTAAAAAGAACACCATTGGCCAGGGGCGTGCATAATATTTTTTTTCCAATTCCAGCGAATTAAAACGAAAGACAAAAAGTCATGACCTTATAGGGTTCAAATACCGCTTGTACTTTAAACCTGCACATGTGTGAGCTAAATTCCGTAACGAACCTAAGCTTGGCATTGAAAATTTTGAATACTTTGATTGGAATGCAAAACTAGTTAAAACTCGAATAGTTGTTTTCGTCGAAAATTGGGGCATTTGCGTCACCTCATACGTGTTTTCTTGCAGGTGTACAGATTCCGGATTTTTCTGGGGAACAAACGCGTCGAAAATCTGCTATAAAAACGCGAAATGATCCAAGAAAAATTAATCTTAACTGAATATTCATTTGCAGTAGGTCGTAATGCCCAAGTAAGGGCTCGGTTTATAAGCCTGACCAGAAACTTCACTTGCAGAAGGTCGTAATGCCCAAGTAAGGGCCCGGGTAATTTTAATAGATTATTCACTTGCAGTCGGTCGTAATGCTCAAAAGGGGCTCGAAAAGTTTTAAAATTTAACCTTAATTTTCAAGTCTGTACTATGGTCTTAGTTTTGACCAAACCGAAGTTAGTGTCTCGCAGTTTAGAGGCTCGTGGAAGTAACTAAGTAATTAAGCAAATGCAGGTCGTCGGCTCGAAAATTAACGTAAAGAAACGCTGAACAAATTCGTCAGTCAACAAAGAAACAGGTGGTGAAGCAATTAAGGCTACAGAAGCAGGTTCCGGTATAACGTTAAATCATAGACAGTAAGTGTAATTTTAAGATCATAATGCTTATGGTACTTGTATATTTGAGATCATTGTTTGTTGTATGTACTAGTGTTTAGTCCATTAATCTAATCAATGCTAATGGCACACTGTACATTTTCTGCATTAGAAAAAATTGATAATTATGATTATCCCATTAAAGCCAACCAAAGCTATAATCATCCTGTATTTTATTTAACTAGACATTGTAGAATTTATTTTGGCCGTAAGCCACGAAATAATTTATCCTTAGGAAGTGCTGGAATGCAAAGTAAATCACTGCGGAGAGATTATTGCTAATTGATTTTCTTTTATTAATCCATAATTGCTTGACTGGCTAGTTTTACTTATCATGCTCTCAGATAAAATATAATCCTCTAGGAAAGTTGATACACGGTAAAGAAATCACAGCGACTAAATAATAATACCAGTGAAATTTTTCTTCTACGGTGTGAAGACTGATTGTCTAGCGGCCTGTAGATACGACGTCATATTAGAAAATAAGTGAATACATTTAGCCACTATTAAATAAGAAAATGCTCCCTTTCAATTGTGTGTTCCCTTAAAAAATTCGCAATTTCAAATATTTTTTTTTATTATTTTTAAAACGAAACTGATGTGGCTTACATTCATTTAATTATATTAAATATACCTGAGAATAGAATTAAGTGCTGGTAAGAGGAATGAAGTTGTTTAAACTAGGTAGAGAAATATGGGTAGTTGCCCAAGTGTCTAGGTAAAATATTTTCGACGAAATAGGGTGTCAACACACTGGTACTTCGAACCCGGTTACAGATAATGAACAGAAGGTGAAGAAAAGGCCGAATACACAGTAAGTAAAGGAATAGGGTAAATCGGCGATCATTACAATGGTAAGATGGTTAGCGAAACGCGCGTTGAGCAGTAACATTCCGTTTCGATATTGTGGATAAAATTATGTTTTAATGCATTTTGCCGAATATTCCTACCCCAACTTAGTTGTTATTTTAAGTTTTTGAAATGTTTTTCTCTAGAAGGTAGTAAGGTATTCAGTTACTTATGCTTAGGCGTTGTCAATAAGAATGTACATTTTTTGTATAATTTTGATGATTGATCAGTGATCAAAGCCGACTCGGCCAAAAATCAACTTTTGACTGAAATGTAACGAATTTCAAACTGAAATAAGTAAAAAATAAAACATTAAGTTTTATGTAAATAAACAGTTAAAAATATAATCTACATCACTATATTGGTTTTTTTGTGGTGTAAAAAATTGCCTATTAATGGCGGCGCCAATTTATGAGATTTCGTCAGGAGTATTCCAGAGAATTTTCCCATATATTTGGAAAATCTAAACTAAAACAGATAGTTAAGGAGCGATATTAAGTCTAGAAAAGCGACCGCTACTAACTATAGAAGAGAAGAGGTAAAAACAAGTGTCTGAACATTTTCAATGGCTATTTCAGATTCAACTTTTAATTAATAATTACAATAAACAAGTAAGTACCTATCACTAAAATACGTATGAATGTACGTATAGATGGATATATAGACAGATAAATAGATAGATAAATAATATATATACAATTAAAAACCTCCAATGGGACATAAAATATTGTCAACATTGTAATGAATCAGAGCTAGTACCCGATTCTGAGTAAATTTGTTTCAACAATTTGTTTTAAAATTATTTTTAATTGTTTCAAAAATAAATTAGGATTGAGCTGGCTCACCAATAAATAAAATAAATTAAGTTTCGACTTAGATCGCCAAGAGAGAACATTCAAACAAAATAACTATTTTAGTTTATTGAACAAAGTTTAAATTAAAATCCCACTTTCAAGAAATACTGCCAGAATCGCGTCAAAAGTTAATCATTATTGCCTAAGAAAAGTGTACGACAAAAGCACCTATCATAAGCCTTATTAAAATAAAATAACTTACTATTGGAATATATCCCAAATAAACGGCATGCATGGTGTTTAACTTCACAAGATTCGAAATCCGACTTAAATCGCGGTTGACTTATACTTTTTGGTTTTTTCGACTGCATGATATCACGCGACTAGAAATGTAACTTCAAGGAATATCAAACACGAGTTGCACGCTTCAAAAACAGGTCCCCCCAAACTTCGTTCTAAAAAGAAAACCGTTAAGCAGGGGGGCGTTACTATTAAGAATATTCCCAGAACATAGCCAATTGAAACGAAATGCGAAAATCGTGTTCTCCAATTTTAATTACCTTAATTTGGTCTAGATCGGAATTTAGAAAACATGTAGGAACTTATTTTAATAGGGTTCTTAAGATTGGAATTTAAAAAGCATGTGCCCAATTTTAATAGGGTAATTAAAATTAAAATTTGGAACACTCGGCGGGATTGGAATTTACAAAACATGTTAAAACGCTGTTAAAACGCTAGTTGCCATATTAAAATTTTCGGCAAAATTTTAAGTGCTCTTAGCAACAACATTTTAATAGCTGCAGGTGCAGAATCCAGATTTTTCTAGGAGAAAACAAGTCGAAAAAGTTGGTATAAAAGCAAAAAATTCTCTGGGAAAAAGTTAGCCTGAAAACAATCTTCACGCGTAGCACGTCTCCCTGCCCAAAAATATGGGAACTCAGAAACGGTAGTCAGAAAATAATATCCACGCGTCTTAGAACGTTTTGCTGTCCGACTGGGACTCGGGAAAATTTTAGTATAAATTTATTTTTCAAGTATGTTATTCTGTCCAAATGGTTACAGTATTGACAAAACCGTAAATAGTGTCCCGAATTACTAGACTTGTGGAAGTTAAATAAGTAATTAAGTGAATTCATTTCGTCGGCTCGAAAAAGTAATGTAAGAAACGTTGTTTGAAATTCGTCACTCGTCGTGAGAGAAGGTGGTCTAAAAGCTATTAAGGCTAGGATAGCAGGTTCCGGATTAACATTAAGTCCTAGACAGTAAGTTTAGTTCTAAATCATAATGCTTAGGGTGCCTGTATGCTTAGAAACATTATTGTTGTATGTCTTCGAGAATTTCATGAGTGTCCCATTAAAAATTCATTGCTAGCGGCATTCTGTATTTTATTTATTAGAGAATGTAGAATTTGTTTTTACCATAATCTTTGATTGAATTTAAGCTCCAGGGAAAGTTTGATACAAAGTAAATCACTGCGGTTAAGTATTAATGCTAATGAATTTTCTTTTTATAATGCCATAACTGATTGACTGGCAAGCCTTTAATTATCATATTCTCAGATAGAATTTTAGCTCCAAGGAAAGTTTGATACAAAATAAAACCCAGCGGGTTAAGTGTTATGCTAATGAAATTTTCTTTTTATTAGGCCACAACTGATTGTCTGGCGAACTTTAAATACCTAGGTCATATCAGAAATTATCTGAACAAATTTGAGCCAACCAATGATTGAAATATAAAAATGCTCCCTTTAAATTGTGCGCTCCCCTAAACTCGCAATCTCAATTATTATTTTAAACGAAAAGTAATTTGGTCTACTCTCATTTAATTATAAAGATTTGAGTACTGGAAAGTGGAATGAAGTTACTGACTACTGTAGAGAAATAGGGGTTGTTGGCCATGTTGTCTAGGTAATTTATTTTCAACAAAATAGGGTGTCAACACACTGGTACTGCGAACCTGGTTTCAGAAAATGAACAGAAGTTGAAGAAAGGGCCGAAAATACAGTAAGTACGAAAAAGGGTGAAATCGGCGTTCATTGCAACATAACAAAAACACTTTAGCAAATGCAATAATGACTTATTAATTTAAAAACCTTAACAGTACGCACATGATAAAAGACCTCGTAAAAATCAACACATTTAAAATGAAAACTAATACATCACACACTTTAAGACATTAGACATTTTATGAAATGTGGCAAGAGAAGTTTTACAATGTAAAGTGTGGCAAACTTATTTTGAACAGCGACGTTCGAGGAGCGAAGAGAGGAAAAATAGCTTGCAGCCAATCGCCTTGATGCACTTTGTCACGAGGACGATGGCAACTTGACGCACCTGTTGCCGGATGTATCGGGCAAATACATATAAATGTCGCAAATTTATTTAAATTGAAAATGTGTAAAATAGATTATGAATTAAAGTTGAAGTAATAGTAAAGTTTCAGTTTCCAGTTATTTTCAATGAGTTAATGATTATATTAAATTATGTGTATCTAAATAATAGGTATAAATATTAATTCTCAAAAAATATTAAAGTTACTCGACAACATCGCCAATTTTTTGTCCGCATTCTTTCCGCTGTTCCAGTTATACTTGCCACACTTTACAACAATTAAGCTAACCATCATATGATATCTTTATCAAGTATAAAATTCGTCCAATAACAAAAATGTCTCTAAAATATTTGCCAGCCTAGTTGTATGGAAGGGGAAGGTTACGTAAAATACAATTAGAAAATTTTGTAATAGAAAAATAACATTTTTCTGCAAATAACTAAAATTATATGTCACACACAGGTAAAATTATCTGTCACACACAGATTGATTGAAGCAGAATGAATTGGTGTATGGATATGTGGCCCTATCAGCATTTTGTAGATCTAGATCAATTCATAGTGGCTCCATGATTCTAATTGGCGAACATTTTTTGTAGGGTAATTCATTTAAATCTACTGATCAATTTGATGATCTATTGGAGGAGGGTACTTTTGAGTTTCAGTGATTCTTTCCAAGCAATTGAATTTGTATATAATCTGCATATACAGATCTCCTTTTTCGGATGCAAATGAGTTTTTGGTTAAACTAGATATATTGCTTTCTAAGATATATCTTTCGACCAATGTCCAATGTTATCTTGGCTGGCGATTTTAACATAAACTTTGAGGATAGCGAATCAATTTCTACTCTAAGATTAAAAAATCATTGGAATGTTTAAATAAATCTATATTGTTGGTGACAAACAATACACTATTCAGAATTTACATACATATTGCACTCGATATTATACTTAAAATGCTCTTATAAAAAAAAATTTACATCTTTCTTGTTGTTACATTTACTGTAGAACAAATAGTGTGTTTACATTCCGAGTTTCCTTAAAAAATTAAACTGTACTTTACCTGGTATTGGGTAAGTAAATACATGATAAAATTGATAGTGATAGTGCAGCATTAGCATTAATTAACTGTTTCTGATACAATATGTGACACTGAAGTTAATCAGTAACAATTTTTATTAATAGAGACCAAGTAGAATACTCAATATTTTCAATGTAGTTATACAGCCACTCAAATGGGGCTTTAGGAATATTTGAAATTAACTTATCAACTAAAATATTTCATTAATATTTTAAAGCTAATTTGTTAACTACCAAGCCTAGGAAAGTTGGGATAACTTCGGTGACCCATTGGTAACTAAAAGTGATAATGAAAACTTTACACAACTTAAAAAAAAGGAACGCACGAACACTTAGTAACGTAACGTAGCCCACGGGTTTTTTGAGACTATGGTGTGAAAAAGTCCCAATGAATGGCTTATTCATTTATGATTTAAAACTTCATCTTTGGGAAACGAAAAAAAAATGAAATATACCTAAATTTTAGCACGAAGGCTACAGAGCACTTTTATACCTTATGTGCCACTACTACCTTTAAAAAACAACTTTCCAAGTTAAAGAAAGAATACCTACTCTTTTTTTATTTTTTAATGATACCGTCTACAGCTGTTTTTCCAAATTAATTAAAATATACAGCGATGAACCATCCAAAAAAAATCACATTGTTTATGGCACATACAATTGAAGCTTCCGGGAAGCTAAAACATGTTCAAACTGCAAACAAATCACTTCTAATCACATAAAAACTATGCCAAACGATTTAGTATTTCTTAAAGATTGGTCGGAGTTTAAACAAGATCAATATTTTAATTTAAAAAACGGATAAAAACACGAGGATTCTCCATTTCCTACGTCGTCTTAATTAGCCACATTTTCATCCTGGACTGGACTTATTACATGTTACGAAACGTCAAACTGCATAATGTCCAGGCCCGAGTATTCACTAAGGGCCAGAATATATTCGACGTGAAGTCTAATCATAATACCTTTTTTTGATGTAGGTTAGTAGGTTTATCTAAATCTATGATTTAACTCATACATTTTAACGTAATTACGAAGTAAATTATATCAATAATAAGCACTATTAATTATATTTTAAAGATCATAATTTTTCAACCATTTATTATAATTATAAATATAAAATTATCAATAACAATTTCAATATGAAAGACCTGATTTACTGGTAAGACGAACACACAATACATGTGTTGATGTACGGACATTGTAAGATATGTCGAATTTTTATTAAATAGGGCATTTAACCAAAAACAATGTTACTGGATTGTTTTCACCCTGCTCAAAAATCAAAATTTATTCCTTTGAATTATTCAAAGATTAATTCTAACTAAAATTATTTTAGCCAAACAAATAATTATATTTATGAATCCCATACCTACATTCAATACTGAAAATGTCATTCTGAAGGAGATATATTTTGGGCTGCTGCCAAAAGGGTTTCGTGGATCTCTTTTGTATAGGAAACTTGAGCCCCAACAGTTGCCAAAAACTGGGGATAGGTCAAACTGTTTTCGTTCATTCCTATACTCTCACTCCTAGTTGGTATTACCGGCAGGTTAAGGTATCTGTTGCTGCTTTCAGCTTGAGAGAGGCATTTTATCGATGTTTTCTAAAAAAAGCATAGTTTTAAAAATAATATATGATTGACAATTAATTTGTATTTGTCAATTATATCAGCTAATGACCATAACTATTCTATGCCACGACTTCAGAAAGTATTAGGCATATAAAACAGCGAAAAGGTCAAATCAACTGCAATGTTTAAAAAGACAAATAGAGCTTGGTCAGGGTGTTCTGAACACCAAAGCACCATTTCCTATTTGCATCGCCAAGCTAATACTTTGAACAATAAAGCTATATTTGCACTTTGAAACTGAAATGTTTCTATTATAATGGCAATCAGTTTTATCTTCATCATCCCAAGAACCGAAAGTATAGACACTAAATAGCAAATATGTTCCATTATATTATTTCATTATGTATAAGAAAACCTCTTTATTTTTTTCATCAGGATAGTGTTGATGCACTCTGTCCAGTTTGAAACACTGAAATAATGGAAATGACCATGGCAAAGCTCCTGGGAAAGATTTTTGATTCAACTCTTAATTGCAGCACACAGAATACTTATGCAATCGTATGTGAAGTAATTGCTATGCCCTTCATTTTCTCTCAAACCACTGTAGCCATAAAACCTTGCTTGCACTTTACTAAATCAAATCAAATCAAATAATGACTTATTGTTATTAAACAGGATATGTCATTAACAAAGCTGTCATGAAAAGGAAAAAAAATCATTGAGTAAATAAAGTTTACAAATGTCTACTTAACATTTGACTTAGACTAATAGGAAAATAATAAGCATTGGGCACCAAATACTAATAATAAATACTAATAATAAATACTAAATAAAGCCATACTAGAGACACAAACTTAAATATAATAGAACTAAAATTAGGAAAAAAACAAGTCTAAAAATGATCCGAGAAGTATTCCTCTACATTATAGTACCCTTTGACAAGCTACAATCCTTTAACATCCTTTCTAAACATTTTATATGTTGTAAATTTACGGATTGACTGAGGGAGGTGGTTGAATATCTTTTTACTTTTATAAAAAATGGAATGCTGGGTTAGAGTTGATCTGGGTATCGGTAGGTTTATATTAAAAGATGAACGGGTACAATTTACGTTTTCTGAGTAAATTATAAAGGATTATTTCCTATGCATAAGACAGGCTGTCTCAAGAATGAAAATAGAAGGTAGGGTTAGGATTCCTTTCGTAACAAAATAAGGCCTGCAAGAGTCTCTAAGCTTAAGTCCACATAAATACCTTAGGGCACGCCCCTGTAGGACAAACACAGAATTAAATAAATAGGCTGTTGAATGCCCCCAAAAACTTACACCGTACTGCAAATGAGAGTCAATTAATGCAAAATAAGCATCTTTGGCTATAGTCTCATTAAGGTTGGGTTAGCTTAGAACATAACTGCTCAATATGTTGATCAAATCTTACTTATCGTCAATTACTAAACCTAAAAATGTATTGCTATTTGTTCTGTTTATGAGCTGTGAACCCAAACAAACATCATTTACAATACATTTAAATTTTAAAATATTTGTCTTTGAGACATTAAAAGACAAACAGTTATTGTCACACTACCTATTGACATGGCCAAATCCTGGTTCACCATTTCCCTTAGATGACCAGTGTCTCCACAATATCAAAGAAGAGTGGTATCATCAGCGAATGAGGAGCCAAATATGACAGCCAATGGTAAGTCATTCACATAAATTAAAAACAAAAGAGGCCCAATCACAGAGCCTTGTGGCACACCTGCCATGACAGACATCTCATCCGATTGACAGTCTGCAAAATGCACCCTTTGACATCTCCCCGTCAAAAAGGACCTCAACCATTCCAGAATGGAACCCCTAAAGCCGTAGAACTCGAGTTTCCGCATCAGAATTTCATGTGGCACACAGTCAAAGGCCTTTGCCAGATCACAAAAAACTACTGCGGCCGCCTCCCCATGATTAAGGCACAGATAGAGCTCCTCCAGAACATGAAACATGGCATCAGCAGTATTCCTTGAAGCCTGGAATCCGAATTGGGAAGTATTTAAAATATGTTTTGCATTCAAGAATGTAAGCATCCGCTTTTTAAGCAAACTTTCTATGATTTTTGACAGTGAAGGTAACAATGAAATAGGTCTGTAATTAGCAGCAGTATCTTCACCCTGTTTGAAAATGGGAACAACAACGGCCCTTCTCAGTGCATCCGGAAATTTACCACTTAAAAAAGAAGCATTAATACAATCTGCCAATGTTGTAAGTGCTGATAAGGGTAGATTCATCAAAATTTTAGTAGATATACCATCCCATCCTGAAGGACTCTTATTTTTCATATCTGGCAGCACATCCTTTATTTCTTCGGCCGATATAGGTGCGAGCTAAAAAGACTCACACGTCACTCCCTGTACTTCCTGTAAGTGGGATAATGGGTCAATTGTACTAGTTGGGATATCATGAGCAAGTAAGGAGGGAATAGAGCAGTAAAACGAATTCAATGAGTTGGCATCAAGCTGGGAATCATGATCCCTTGAAGATGTCACTCCCCTCAAAGAGTTAACAACATTCCAAGTTTCTTTTTGTTTGTTAGCAGCAAACTGCAACCTATCACTAAAATATCGATCTTTAGCTAGTTTTATGGTTTTACGATAGATTCTTCTATACTTCAAAAAGTAATTCATAAAAACTACATTATCCAAAAAGAACTTCCGTAAAATATGCAGACATCTCATATTATTAGAAGATACTTTTAATCCCATGGTTATCCAAGGTTTCTTGGTTTTAGGTTTAATAGGAACAATAGGGAATTTATCATTAAAAATGTCTTTAAGTTTATTGGTAAAGGTTCAGTGTGGTTACAAAGAGCTGCCCAATCAACATCAAGACAAGAGTCTGAAAATGCCTGAAAGTTCCCCTTAGAAAAGGCACGGCTTATTATTTTTTTAGAGGAGTTGAAATTCACACAAAACAGCTTCATGATCTGACAAACCAGGATTTAGCACTGAGCAAAATACACCATTGTTAAAATTAGAACAAACATAATCTAAGATAGAGGCTGTGTTTTGCGTGACTCTGGTAAACTGATCAACATGCACTACCAAACCGTGACAACATAACAAATGCCTATCAGTATCAGTATCAGTATGGAAGGGGTGGCCCCTAGCGGGCCTTGCACTTAGGCCACCAATTGGACCCGTTGTGCCCCCAGCCCGCATTAGAGAACCTCCAGGATGCCGGTCCTCCTTAAGAAAGCCCGCATCTCCTTCAGACTAACACGACGCACTGAATCTGGCTCGATCGACGTCACGCCAAAGATTCTGAATCTTGCCCACGCAAAGGCGGGGCATTCCGTAAGTAGATGGTATGGAGTCTCGTCGTCCTCCATGCACCATCTACACTCCGCCTCCTCTGCAATTCTCAGCAGGGTCAGGTGCCGTCTAAGCCTACAGTGCCCGGTGTAGAATCCTACCAGGGCCCTGCACTCCTTCCTAGGTAGACACAACAGCCCCTTGGCGAGACTCTTCGCAGGCCCATGTATCATGAGCCTCGTCTCTCTCATCCCCGGAGCCGTCCGCCATACCTCCTCCGCCCGACTCTCCATCCAGGTCTCTAAAGCTCCTTCGCGGACACACTGGGCGATCCCCACACAGGGGTCAGGCCCCAAGTATCCGCGTGCGGAGCATTCTCTGGCTAAGGCGTCGGCTGTCTCATTTCCCGGTACACCCGAGTGTCCCGGTACCCAGACCAGCGTAACCTTTTTTCGCTTTGCAAGTTCAATCAGCCAGCTTCTACACTCCCTTACCAACAGAGAGCGCGTACGGACCGACTTCAGCGCCATGAGTGCGGCCTTGCTGTCAGAGCAGAAGAAAATCCTCCTGCCACCGACATTGAGCCTTAGCGACTCCCAGACCCCCATCATGATCGCAAAAATTTCCGCTTGGAAAACCGTAGTGTGCTCGCAAAGTGAGGCGTATAATTCCCGCCCCAGAGCCTCACAGTACGCACCTGCTCCGGACAGTGTTCCCATTCTGGACCCGTCTGTGAACCAGACTAGCCCATCCCAGGTTCTCATCCTTCCCTCCGTCCAGTCCTCCTTTGTAGGGAAGAGGAAGTTTAGCCCCTCGGGAAGCCTATCTCAGGAACCATCGCATCACCTGGCATACCCAGGATGGCCAGGTCCCCAGACATGCCTCGCCATAGACCACAATGGCCACAGCAGGAGCCATTGTCCCTCCACATCCCCACGTCAGCCAATCTCATGGCCGCCCTGGCTGCCTCGTGCCTCACCCGGTCCGTCAACGGGGGCAACCCTACCAGCACCTCCAGGGCCCTTGTGGGTGCCGTCCTCATAGCCCCGGTGATGCAGAGGCATGCAAGTCGCTGTAATTTGTCCAGCACTAGTCTGGACGCCATTTTCATGGATCCTGGCCACCAAACAACCGACCCGTGCATGAGCATCGGAGCGATCATCGTCCTGTATATCCATAGCATAGTTTTCGGCCCAAGTCCCCAGGTCCCTCCCAGCGCCCTACGGCAAGCCCACAGAGCACTGAGTGCCGCCGCGGTCTTGAGCCGAATGTGTTCCTGAAAGGTCAGTTTGGAGTCCAACCAGACACCCAGATACTTGACGCATTTCTTCGCCACAAGAGGGGTCCCTTCCAACGCGATATTGGGAGAGACCTCCAACTTTCTTTTTCTGGTAAAGATGACCATCTCTACCTTGCTGGGATTCGCTCTGAGTTCGTTATCCCTACACCACTGTGAGAACCTTGTCAGTGCTTCCTCCAGAAGCCTCTGCAATATTCCCACCTCGGTACCTTGTGCCATAATCACGACGTCGTCTGCATAGGCCTGTGCATAGACCCCATGCTCTACTCTCAGGATACGTAGGATCTCGTCCACCACTAGGCACCACAGGAGGGGGGACAGAACCCCCCCCCCCCTGAGGACGTCCCCGCGATGACTCAACCCTAACCACCTCACCTTCCAGCCTAGCCTCGACCCTCCGCCCAGTGAGCATGGAGCGGATCCAGCTCGTTATGACCGGACCCACCCCCGTTCGCTCCACCGATCGGCAGATCGAGCCCACGGCTGTGTTATTGAAGGCTCCTTCAATATCCGTAAACTCGCACACCGATAGCCGTCCGCCTCCCAGCCCCTCCTCCAGCCTGGATACCAGGTGGTGAAGAGCCGAGTCCACCGACCTGCCCGTTCGATATGCGTGCTGTTCCGGACTCAGAGGGGCTCTTAGAGCCACCCACTCCCTAAGGTATCGGTCCACCAGCCTCTCTAGTGTCTTCATCAAGAAGCTGGTGAGACAAATAGGTCGATACGATTTCGTATCGGTATAGTCGTTCCTTCCCGCTTTGGGAATGAACACCACTCCGCTGTGCCTCCAGGGCTCCGGCACGTACCCGTGTGCGATAGAAGCCCTGAAAAGGTCCATTAGCGGCGTGCTAAGAAGTCCTCCGTCACGCTGCAACAGCGCTGGAAAGACCCCATCCTCACCTGCCGCCTTAAACGGGGCGAATGGTCTCGATCGCCCATCTTTTTGGCAGTGCCATAGTCAGCTCTAATGCTGAACCCGGCTCCGCCATCACCTCCCCGGCCCATGGCTGTTGAGCCTGGGAAGTGTGTGGTCAGTAGCTGGTGCAGAGTATCCGCCGGTGACGACGTATAGCCTCCACCTGGCTTACGGACACTGCCCAATTTGACGAGTGGATCCCTTGACAGCACCTTGCAGAGCCTAGCAGCGGCCGGGGCTTGGGATACCCCTCCACAGTAGGCCCTCCAGGCACTCCTTCGCGATCCTCTCAGCTCTCTTTTGTACTGTCCCCGGGCCTCTTTATATAGGTCCCAGTCAGTATCCACCCCGCTGTGTCTAGCCCTATTAAAGAGCCTCTTCAGCTGTGTCCTAAGGTTCTCCAGAGTGGAATTCCACCAAGGAGTTTTCCCTTTACTGTGCCGCTTAGTCACGGGGCACCTGCTTGCGAAAGCCCCGGCCATCGATGATCCTATCCACCTTGCGGCGTCATCCAGCTCATCGGAGGCCCGGTACTTCCTCGGCATGTCCCTTAGACGCCAACTTAGCTCCTCCCTATAGAGGTCCCAGTTGGTTGCTTTGGGGTTCCTAACTTCCTCAGCTCTCGCTGAGGAAGGGCCCAGTTCTATATTGATGTATCTGTGGTCCGACATCGAGTCTTCCACAGACACACCCCATTTCGTAATATCCGGGAACAAATCCCTGGTACACAGAGTCAAGTCTATGACCGAGCTTCGTCCCGCAGTGAAGAAAGTGGGCTCACTCCCTCTGTTGGCCACCTGCAGCCCTACAGATGCAATGAATTCCAACAACTCTTCCCCCCTCCGATTGGATCCAGCACTGCCCCACACTATGTGATGCGCGTTGCTATCACATCCAATCAGGAGTGGAGTATTTACCTCCTCGCAGTAGGTAACCAGATTCCTGATTCCCTCCGGCGGGCAGGGTTGTTCGGCTGGGAAGTACGCTGACGCTAGTACTACCCTTTGTACACCTACGCTTGTAGGAATCTTGACTAGGATAGGGACCAGGTCCCTAGTAGCCTTATCCCTTAGGAAAAAGGCCTCCAGTCCCACTGTCAATATACCTGCTCTGGGGTCCCCCATAGTCAGATCCGGTGTATACAACACAGATCCCGCCATGGACAGCCCCCTTACCCTGGATTTAACAATCCAAGGTTCCTGGATAAGTACAACTGCTGTACCCTCCTCTACTATCTTCCTGCATAGGTGGGCCGTAGCAGCCCTACTATGCTGCAGATTTATCTGTAAAATGGACATGGTCAACGCCCGCCCACCCTTCATTCATACTGAAGGTTGCCCCTCAGTCTGAGTCAGACTGACGGAGCTCCTCCTCTGTGGCACCTCCCGGAGGGGGCCCCACCTCTACGTTAACCTCTGACTGAGGAGCGGCCAGCGGTGATCCCACCATGGAAGGACCGGCAGCCTCCTCAGAGGCCCCCACATCCACGTCCATGGCGAGCTCATCCTCGGGGCCCTCCTCCGGAGAGCTCCCGTCTGAAGCCGCTGGCCCCTCCTCAGGTCTCGACCCCGGTGCAGCCAAAGTTACCTTTACCTGCACCGCCAAGCAGAACAGGAGAGAGCCCCTGGACGCAATGGTGTCAGCGGACCTATCGTCCACCCCCATCACAATCCTGGAGCCCTTCTCCTCCGTCGTCCTCTTCCAGACTCTCCAGAGTCGGCAGTCCAGACCATTCTGGGCCTCAAGGCAGCGGACTATCGCTTCATCAGAGACGTCCGCCCCCAGCCCAGGAATCCAGACCACCGCCCTCCTAAGCCTCAACCCTTGCGGGTCCACCGCAACCAGGTTGGCGACTCTCCAGGGCCTGATGTTAACCAGCTCCCTACGGATCCACCCCCTGGATTCCTCGTCATTCGCAATGATCAGGACATGGCCCCGCCACACCCTGATCGTGCGGATCCTCGGGGGAGCTACATCTCCTCTCATAATGCTGAGGCTTACCCAGCGATTTAGGGTCCTGATGAACCTCAGCACGTCCTCGGGAGACAGGTTTGTTTCCTGCCCCCGAAGACCCACCAGGATCCTCGGTCCCTCCGCTGTGGCCGCCTGAGCGTATGACTGCGGGGCCCCTTGTGTGGAGCCACTCACAGTCGTACTTTCTTTCGCGGGTTCCTCTCTTTTGGTACCCGCCTTCTGCCGGTCTTGCCCGGGTGCCTTCGGATTGGCCCCTGAGCCGACCTTCCTTTTCCTCTTCCCGTCCGCCGTTTCCGGAGTGCCCCCTACGGAGCCTTCCGTTGACGGCGTGCCGAGGTCGAGCTCGCTGTCAGTCCAGCCGCCAGGAGCCTCTTCCTCTTCGCCTTCTTTTTCTGAGCCCCGCTTCTGTTTTTAGAGCGGGACCCCATTACACTGGCTGGGGGCCCAGCCGTGGCCGAGCCCATGCCCCCTTCGCTGCTAGCAGGGGTAGCGGTCGGTCCCCTTGAGGAGCCCGATTGCTCCCCCGCCTCACAGGGGGGGCATTTCTTTAGATAGGGGACCCTTTTCGGATCCCCCCCCTTTTTCTTTTTGTTTGTTTTTATCTGAATCCATGTTTGATCCCACGAGTATGGGGGAAATAAGAAGTCACCAGCCAAGGAGCCCCCACTTGGCCAGAAGGCAGAGATAAAACGGGGTGTGCCCGGTGCCCCGAGTTTGCCTAAGGGACTTAACTAATCTTTGATGTTTATCTATATAATTAATATTAAAATCGACAGTTAAAATAATAGTTGACCTGGGGGGTAAATATGTTAAAAGTAGTTCCAATCTAAAGAGAAAGTTATCTCCGCAAGAGTTAGGAGAGCGATATACACAAACAATAAACGCATTAAATTCACAGAAAATATCATAGAACATTCGAAGCTGAGCTCATCACAAAGATAATTAAATTTAGTTTCCTCCTTAAAGCTAAGTCGTATATCATCTCTTACAAGGATCATAGAACCACCATGTGATGAGTTGTTTCTACAATATTTAGTTGTAACATTGTAATTAAAAATATGAATTGGTTCATCAGTTTTTAACCAATGTTCAGTGAGCAGCAAAATTTCAGGGTAGTTAAGATGATCCAAAAAAAGGTCTAGCTCACTAATCTTACCTCTAATAGATTGGATATTCAATAATACAATGCTTAGAATACTGGTGTTTACCCTAAAAAAGCCTCGTTACTAACAGAAGTTGAAGTCACAGGTAAATTGTGAGACTCTGTGACCTCCACTGTGCTGTCATGCATTACCTCTTCCTGCAGAGCATTACCACTATTGTGCATGTAATGTGAATTAAGTTTACTACGTTGGGGTTTGGAACCTTCGGCAACATGCACTAAAACAGAGTTTTATCCACAATACCGAAACAGAATATTTGCACCCGACGCGCGTTTCGCTAACCATGTTAGCATCATCAGGAGATGATTAAAAGAGTTTTAATCATCTCCTGATGATGCTAACATGGTTAGCGAAACGCGCGTCGAGTGCAAATATTCTGTATTGTGGATAAAACTCGGTTTTAGTGAATTAAGTTTGTTGACTTACGTTTAGAGGAATTTATAATGCTCGTCAAGGATTTGGCAGTTTCATAGTTACCTAATTTGGTGCCCCATTGATTGCAAATGTTCAATAACGCAACAGGATTTTTTATAAATCTATCAACATAATCCAAAAAGCAACTTGTAATTACCCCTATAAGAAAACCTATTAACTAGAACTGGACAAGTTAAAAATATTAAATTAGTATTCAAACAAGATTTGATAACATTATTAAAATGACGAACACTAGGATAATTATCAATACCAAGATCATTGGCTCCACAGCCAATGATAACATAGTCATCTTCAGTAAAACTGTCCACCAAGCTAGGAACATTCTCAAGCACATTTTTGTAAGATGCATGTACTTTGATTATAGATTGTATGCACACACTCTCACCAAGACATCTGCGAAGAGGATAGTTAAGGTGTTTTACAGTTTGATCACCGAGTATTAGGATATTCCTGGATGGGGTTTTATGTGTAAAGACCTGAGAGGGGGAGGAAGAGATCACAACATCAGCCTCTTTCTGATATGGTGCACTAACACATATTTTATTGGACGTTAGTTCTTCAACTTGTGCCCTCAATAAGCATATTTCATTGAAGTATGAGTTGTTTTCAAATTCAAGCATTCTAATAGAGTCAATCATAGACCTATTAATTGCATTAAGGTCCTTTAATTCCTTCTCAAACTCTGTCTGATTATCCTTGTAAGATTGAAGCTTTGCAGTTAGAGCATTTTTTTCCTCAATGTGTTCTGCTAAATTAAAACGAAGAGCGGCAGCTTCTTCTCTCTTAATATTAATTGCAGCTTGAAGAAGTTTTTCAGACTCAAAACCTTCTTCCTCAAACTCCTGAGTTTTTCCTCTCTCTTTTCATAGAAACTTGTAACCTCTTTAGGTCAGATTCCTTTTTATTGCCTTGCTCTTGTAACTCTTGAATAATTTCATCTTTTTCAATGCAAATTATTTCTAACTGATCAGTTTTTCCGTTAGCTGTAAGCTAACAATCGCCAGGTGGATCATATGCAGAAACATTTAGAAATCGAAAAGGATTTTTCTCTTTTAATGTACAGGCAATATGCAGTGCAGACTTGAAGTTTCAAGACATAGTATGTCGTTGGCCTGGTTCTGCACATGATTCAAATATATTTCGCAACAGTAGAGTAAGGAATGATTTTGAAAATGGCATATATGATGATAGTCTTTTTGTTGCTGACAGTGGATATGCAATAAAATCATATATAATAACACCCCTATTGAATCCACAGAGTCCAGCAGAGAACTTATTCAATGAGGCACAGATTCGAACGAGGAATCCAATAGAGAGAGCTTTTGGAGTATTAAAGAGGTGGAGGTGGCTGTAGCGTAATTTATTTTCTTGCTTGTATTTCTCAAGTACATCAGAGAGTGGATTTGTCATTAGATCGTTATCATATACAGATTTACATTGAGTAGAACAAAAAATTTTTTGCTCACTTAATTTTACATGAGTTCTAAAATCCCTCTCCAGGCAACTAGGATGAAAAACATGAGAGCAAGTCACACAACAGTAATAGACATATGTCTTGTTAGAGCAACATCTAAACCTGAATCTTGAACTCATTTCTTTAAGTTACAAATATTATTAAAAGTATTAAAAATATACTGCAGCAGAAACAAGTCAAATTTTGATCCAATTTTACTGTACTGCCACACATATTCGATATGACCTTTTGAATTAGCCACAGCAAGAGTTTTGCTGTTGCAAAAAAGAGCTATAAGAATAATCTGTTAGCTATCGAGCAGAGAATGGTGCAGAAAACATTTCAAAGATTTAAGAATTCTAACTGTCTTTGACACTTACATAATGGAGGGGTGCATCTATGCTTATAAAAACCAACTGTTTCTCCAATCAGTACGCTCTAATCATTGCCTCAACACGAGAAAACCAAACTGCTGCTTCAAAATAAGCACAAACAGCCAAAAAAGTATTATTTTTAATGCATGTAAATTTTCTGAGTAATGAGATGACTCACAAAATATTTAAGCTTATGGTCAAAAATATGTTACTACAAAAGACCTGCTACTCTTTAGATGAATCAAACAACACAATGGCGGATATGAACATCACAACAGGCAATATAGGTAGTTTAGATCAAAATGTTTCTTTCGATAAGCAGATAAATGATAGTTGGCATATATGCACACACACACACACAAATCTGTTCATAGTTCATGAAATAATATGCAGTTGAAAAGTATATTTAGAAATAGTGCCCGTTTTTTGAGCAGCTAATCTACTCTAACAAGTAATTAATGTTTATTTACCAAATGTAGTTCTATCTGATCACATATGGAATAGAATTCTTCTAAGTTCTTGTCAAACCTTGGAATTTGAATATCTGGAGCTTTTCTGCAATTAAAAGTAAAACAATACATACAATTTAACAAGAATAAAAGGCTCGCGATACTATGTGCCTCTATAAATCAAAGAGCTAATACTTAATACAATGAAAATATATATGTTGGAATGTAGCAAACTAAACTGGTTGATCAAGAGCAGTATAAATGCCTTTCGATAGCTGAAACTGTGCCACAGGAATGTTCTTACATACAGTCAAGCATCATTTTTAGAAAACTGAATGAGCCAATTGTATCTTGTTAAACTAGGCTCTACCTACTATTTTTATGACAGCACAAAAACTACTCATATAAATTGATATTGAAGTGTTAAAACTTTACAAAATGTACTCAATTCAATAATGCATTTGCATTTACCAGTACTTACTGCTTTTTTTAAGTGAGTATAATTACTACTATTACTACTTACTGAGATCCCGAATCAATCTGGCTATTCTGATTCAACGTTTGAGCAGCTGTTTTAATAGTGAGCTAAAAAGCAAAATTACCAAATGTCAATTTTACCTGATAAAATAAGTAAGTACCTATTGAAAAAAACTTAGCTAATTCCATGTAAGAAATGATAGTATGCTTTTTCAGCCAGGTGAAAAAAGAATGTAATGTCTAAAAACCGAGTACAAATTATAAGGAAGGTAACATCAACTCTGTATAGCAGTGTTACAGTCACATCAGGATAATGACTGACTATGGAAAAGAAACAGTTCCAGTGATTTAGTGCGAAGCACTTGGAGGCTACTATGTTGTGTTCGCAACCCAAAAGTTTTGGATATCTATTTTTTTCAAATATTTTATTGTAATACAAATTGGACCTACTGCTAGTGTGTCTCTGAGAGGCCCCACAAGTGACTTAATTTTGGAGATATTATCCAAGGGTTGTGGAGGCTGCTGCTGGCTTTGTTGCATTTGCTGAGCCTGTTGAAGTTGCTGCTGTTGTGCTTGTTGTTGCTGCATTTCTTGCTGCTGTTTGGTGATATTAAACGGTATGCTCTTGTCTGCTAGTGAATACATTGTAAAATAGTAGCAGTAAAATGGAGATTACTGCTTTCGATAGTTTTATGAAAGAATAAGACTAAGTCTAATATGAGAAAATGAGAACCGCAGCCCTAGCCCTCCCTAACCGCAACATCCACAATAAACAATAACAATAATACCCACTGTTGCCACTGTTGCCAGAGCGTCAGAGTGACAAATCGAAAACTCGCCAATCGGTATCGAACCGACTGGTATTAAGAGTCGCCAAATTATCGCCACACGTTCTATTTTTCGCCAATTTCAGTATGAATTCAGTAGTGCGAGTGCCAATCACGGAATTAATGTGAACACTGCAATTTTGACTTTTTCGAGTGCTTCGCCTATTTCCCGTTTTATCTAACTGCTTTTGCAGCGTAATCTTAACTTTTATTTTATGGCAGTGGCACGCACACTAAGGGAGATCCTATGGCGCTCGACGAGCGGTGTGTGTGCGAAGATGTTGATTGACACGGTTCTTGAATAGTTGTAGGTTGTAGTTGTCCCAGGCCACTAATTAGTAATTAGTGGCCTGGGAGTGAGTTCCACAGTGATGCAGTGCGCCATACAAAGGCGTTCTTGTAAAGCGATGTTCTAGGTGTTTCC
>MU181943.1:286594-296983 GCA_016904865.1 Pissodes strobi
TGCGCCATACAAAGGCGTTCTTGTAAAGCGATGTTCTAGGTGTTTCCGAACCGGTGCGCTCTTGCCGTCTGTCGTGACCGTCTGACAGGAGTTGCCAGGTGCGGGATGAGGCGGGCCAAATTCTGGGAACATCTACCGTGAAAGTATCTGTAAAAACAGAGACATCTCGGCCACATGTCTGCGGTGTTCCAGACTATCCAGATTCCGGGTCAACTCCGGTCTTATTTGCGCTTTGTAGAGCAAGAGCAACGACTGCTGCGGTGTATAGAGTTTTTTGTTGCGAAATAGCGCACCAAGCTTCTGGGAGGCTGATTTTACGATGTTAGCAACGTGGTCATGCCAGGACATATTGCTGTTGATCGAGACACCCAGCAGCTTAAGGAAACTGGCAAGCCAGCTGCAGAGAGAGGCTGGCAGTCCGAAGGACGGCAGTTTGTTGAGCAGTCCGTCATGCCAAACTCTGTCGAATATCCAACGCAATCGCTCGAGACTCTCCGTAGTTCTCAATTGTCCTACGCCATATATGAGTGACATATGCCAATATATCTCCTGTCGATCTCTTTTTGCGAAAGCTGAATTGATTATCGCTGATTATTCTGTTGTTCTCGAGGTACTTGAGTAGTTGCTGATTGACTATACGTTCCATGACTTTGGAGATTATTGGAAGCAAGGCAATTGGGCGATAGTTTGAGGGCGTGGTTGTCTTGCCTTTTGTTGGAACAGGTTGCACTCGAGCGACTTTCCAAGAGAATTGGTAAATCCCTTTTCCGTAAGACAGAGAAAAAAGCCTGAAAAAAACGGGTGTTTTTCGTTAGCGCAGTTCTTTAGCACGATGGCAGGTATTCCGTCCGGTCCTGATGCGTTTTGCGTATCTAGTTCTGGAAAGGAACTGGAACAAACACACCGAACAATAAATAAATAAAACCCGCAAGAGCATTAATATCATAAAAACGTTCTGCAGGTAATTCGGCACTCCTCCGCAAACAACAATTAGTATGTCAAAAATGTCTTTAGACAAAACACATTTCGACTATGGTTCTATCTTCTTCCTGTCAAAAAAACAAAAACTATCTAAAGAGACAATTTCATTCATTACCAAAACCTGATAATAGCTCTTGGTTGCATGAATTCCACCCCACCAACGCCATTTTGGCTGAAGCTTCAGATCAGAGCTGGACCTAGAACATAGAAGAAAATTCCAAGCAGCTAAATTTATAGCCACCCCCTAATCCCAACCCTTAACAAACAAAAACTTCTTTGCATGAGAAATATTGGATACTGCGCTCACAGGGAATGGGGGTTTAACTTTTTTACACCATATCGAGGAATTGAAGAAAAATGTATAAGTCGGAACACTTTCCAATCTTTGAAATTGGGCTACAAAAGCAAAGTAGAAACTGTCCAATTATAAATTGGTAGTAGAACCTAAGGCATAGTTTCTAGAGCAACTGGACTAATACAAACACTCTCATACCAGTACATACTGACGCCTCAAAAAACATTCTGCAAGTCGGTTTTGGAAGACATATTCCCAATATTAACTTTAATTCCTCTTCTAGACTACCGGGGGCCGTCAGTATATCTGGTCAGCAGAATCTATAGCTATTCAAGAAGCCATGGCAGATATTTTAAAGGAAAGCATTATTAAAACACTGATCCTTACAGACTCTAGTAGCGTACTAGAAAAACTTAATAAAACAAAACCCAACCCCATAAATAACTTTAATAGTCTTTATACCAACACTTATTTCCAATGGCCTTGACAAAGACACTAAGCTTAGCTGGATAGCAGGACACGCGAAAATATGGAGCAATGAAATTTCAGATAAGCTAGCGAGATTCGGGGTTGTCGGAATATCCCTAAAACGATTGAAAGAAACAGTTTTGAAGTTATTCCTTTAAACAAAGAGCACGATAATTGGACGCCGAGCGAAGCGTGTAGACCACAAAACGTACTTAAAAACAAAATCAGGTTATATAATGAGTCAAAAATCTGAACCACGAGGCATCATATGTGGACGAATGTTAGTTTTTTTGGAACGTTTTGATGTATTTTTAGCCCCGTTTCACATGAGTCCGACATCGGATATCGGACGTCGGATATCCGGTTTATTCAGCACGTTTCCGGCGTCCGACTGTCCGACAAACGTGTGAAAGCTTTCACTATTTTATTATGTACCCCGTGACCGGATATCCGTAAACCGGATGATCTTCTCCGGCATGTGTGGAAAGGCACTTACGTAGTATGGTAGTATTCTACTGTTTCGTGTGCGTAGACTTTTATTGCATTTAATTTAGTTTCTTATAAATTGATAATATGTCGGATCTACGTCAGTGCTATCGACATTTTTAAGCGAATTTATTAAACTGTACCACAAAGAGGGATCCTTTTTGAACTGTACAAGAGTTTCACTTGGTTGTGGCAAGTCAAAAGTGCGGACTATAGTGGTCGAAATAAAAATTCACAGGCATGTGAAATCCTGAGTGAAAAATACAACGACATTGATGAAGCGGCTAATAAAGAGATAGTTACAAAAACGTACAGTATACAAAAAAGAACGGAACAAAATAATTAATTCTAGTAAAAGCGGGGCTGGTGAAGACGATATTTATAACCCGTCGTTATGGTACTTTCATCTACTTCAGTTAAATGATCAAAATCAAATGAGAAAGTTTCGTAAGTTTCTTACAGTCCTTCAATTTTTCGAGATTATCGAAAAGTCCTAAGGTTTCAAAGTCTCAGAAAAACTCAATAAATTTGGTAGGATGCTGATAAGGTACCAGTTAGAGTGCTGGTCCTGCAATGCCTTTTCCTTCGCTCCGGGGGTTCTTTTGCTCGTCCGCAAGCTTCCTAGAGCCCTCCCTTTTTCGGGCATGTCGAAAATTTGTCCATGCCCCTAATGGCCAAAAATCTCGAAAAAACTCATAAATTCCTTAGAGATGTGGGGCTAGGGGTTAAATGGATGAATTGGTAGTCCCGTTAGGATTCCTGAATATCAACCCAGGGCGTTTCTCGGCTGGCCTGGCCCAAAGTGATTTCTTGCTTCTTGCCTCTCCGGGATCCTGAACTGCAACTAACATTAATTTTAATTCTTGCGACGCGTTTCAGGGCTCGATATTTCCACACGATCATGCACAGCCAATCAAAGGCGATAATTTTTGCGCAAGTGAAAAGTCAGTTGGGCTATCGGCGGTAAATAAATCTGAACGCGGCTGTTCTAGGAACCATGGACCGTTAAACTGCCTCATGCCCTGTACATTTTTACGCGACTTGTATTTTTATCCAGTAGCGTGCAGATCTTCACGGGGTACCATTTTTTACTGTGCATTTCATGCTTACATCTGTGCAAGAGTCGGGAATCACCATAGATAGGTCTCTCAAATTGGAATAAAGTGTAACACAAGCAGAGAGGTAGCTCTGCTTCTATCTAAGCGCCGGAAGATGGGGTGCTGGCAATTGCCTCGTAGCAAAGCCATAAAACAAGCAAGTAACCAAGCAAGCAACCACTGCAACCAGTCACACACAAGTCAATGAAAATGTGCTATATATTTTCACCACGTGATAAAGAAATATACCATTCCTTAAACGTTATTTAAAATAATGTACGGAAAAAATACGGCGAAAAATACGGTAATTTTGGATGGCCGGTCGCATATATTTTATTCTTAAGGATCATAATGAGTTCTACCGCCTGGCGAGTCCTGAGCTGCGTGCGCATCCGAATGTATACATACACAGTGCTTTCAATGACCCTCGTGACTCAGTGGTTAGATGCTGTGTTTATGATACGACGGCCCGGGCTCGATTCCAGTGTACAAGGCTTGCTTTTTTTTAAGGTTATGTTTGTAAAACGCTTTTTTCTTGATTTTGGGCATGCCTTGTGTTAGTTTTGTTTAGTTGCGCCCAGGAGCGAGCGGAGGGCATTGCATGAAGTGACAAAAAAAAATGCAAACGTAAACATTGTGATGCGCACGCAGCCCAGGACTTGTCAGGTGATAGGACTCATTATGATCCTTTAGAATAAAATATATGCTCCCCGGTACACAAGACGTTGCGGGGAGCGGGTCAAAGGACTTCAGAGTTGCTTTACATTTCATTTTCACTTCACGCATGACCCTCCGTTCGTTCCGGGCGCAACTAAACAAAACTAACCCAAAACATTCCCAAAATCAAGAAAAAAAAATTACAAACGTAACTTAAAAAAAAATCGTGTCTTGCCACCGGAATCGAACCCGGACCGCCGTATCAGAAACACCGCATCCAACCACTGAGTTACGAGACCACTTGAAAGTAATTTGCTGGACCATAAAGATATGGTGTTTGTCAACAATGTAATGCGCGTGCGCCTTTGACAAGGGAAGGGAGTGGACAGATAATCTCGCTTTACGGCAGCGCTCAGTACGTGTGATCAAAAATCGAACGGACGCCATTAATAGGAGCCAGATATTCAAAGCGGCACCTCCGTGTATTTTGGTGATTTTTGTTGTGAAAAACTCTCAAAATACTTCAATTTGTCCATAACAATATGGTGTTTTGTTGTGCTTATGGCTGTAAAAGCCGCAATGACCGAAAGGAGCTTGGAATTACTTTTCACAGGTAAATATAGTTTACCCTGCTGACGCTAATATTTATTATTTATTTTCTTTGTGTGAGCTGAGATATAGATTATTTCAAAATATGATTCCGAGTATACTTCAGGCTGCCTTTCTTTGTAATTTTATACTTGATTTGTTAACATTTTTCAGTCATGATTGCTAATAAGAATCACATAATTCCCCTTGAAAATGGCCTGTCGCGCAGTTGCGTATATTGTTTTGATGTTTTAGGGAAATATATTTATTTGTTATATTTCAATCATTGCATTTTGTGATTTAAGCCAGTAATAGAAGTATTATGAGTATAAAATAATATATATAATTTAGTGACGAAAATGTATGACGCTTGTCATCGTGGAGCCAACTTTTAACAGAACAGCTGCCGGTTTTACCCGTCCACTCCCTTCCCTTGTCAAGGCCTGTGCCCGATGTCTCAGAAACGTCTACTCGTCGGTACCACCGAACATTAAAACAATAGACTAGAAGGTTCACTCAAAACCCCGTCCCCAGTATTTCCCTCCTTGATTTCTTGCCCCGTCGCGGAACCTGTTGAAATGTAGGTTAACTGCTCAGGACTCGTGCCACGTGTCATCCTCGTGTCTAAAGGTCGATTTATAAACTCGCCGTTTCCGTTGTCGTCACCGCCCACCGTTATCGTTTCAAGATCACTATATGAAATGTTTTGAATCCATTTATAAACACCGTCAGGAGTTACCGTTATCGTCGCACGCCATTTCACACCGTCCGAGATGAACCAATTTTATCTTCACCGTTGCCGTCGTCGTAGCAAAACCGTAGCAGCTGAATTCAACCAATAGAATCGATGAAATTAAGTAACGTGATGTTTTGTTTATGTAAAATTGAAATGACATTTGAATTTGAAATCGGCTGTTGCATTAATTTTTCAGTTTTTGCATGTTGACCGTTGTATGTGTTTGCGTTTTTTCTTTATATTTGCTATTATTTTGTTTAATTATTCCAATATTTCACCAATTTTTAGGTTATAAAACTCAAACAGCTGATCGATAGTCGAAAACGGTAACGGCGGCTAACGCAAGTTTATAAATGCTCGATTTGTTCGATCTCGTAGCCTAGGAATCACGGCGACGGCGGACGGCGGTCGACAACGGAAACGGCGAGTTTATAAATCCCACTTAATCGTTTCGTGGAAGTCTAACGTCTCGCTTCCCTATATAAACAAAGGTCTCGCCTTTGTAAGCGTTACATAAAAAGTATCGACTGAGAGTGGACTTTCTAAGTCTCTTCTTAATGTTCGGCATTGTTCGCTGCCGGTACGGTAAACTGGACGAGAAGGACTCGTGACAGTGGTCAGTAGCATTGCCAATCCTACCGATGTATCGGTAGATATACCGATTTGGAAAATAAGCTACCGATATATCGATTTGCGACCTAATCTACCAATAATTGATTTTTTTATCATTTATATCACTTTAAAAAATTATAGATCTTATATTCATAAGATTATACTGAATTTTCAAATCCATTTAATAATATATTTTCATAAGTACTGAAAACGTATGCAACAAGTATTGCATTACAAAACATTAAGCGGCGCCGATACAGCAATCTTATGACACAGCTTACCATTGGTAAGCTGTGCTTATGATATGGGATCTCCTCCGTAATCACCTCACCCTCACATTATCACTAATGATCCTTTGTGCACACTGCACATTATTTAAACTTTCTGCACCGGAGAAGTACCCAAGTATGTAACAGGTATGTTTTTATGGGAAGTACCCAAGTATGTACGGGTATGTTTTTATGGGAATAATAGAGTGAGAAAAATTGGAAGCGTTGCTCAAATTTAATGGTTGATTACATTACAAAAAAATGAGAGATGGGTGAATTTGCTTTGTATAACTATTGTGCCATGGACCGTTGACTGTCTGAAATGAACTGATTTGGTTCATGCGGAAATCGGTAGCGGTCGCAAATACATTACAACTATTACAACATTACCTAGCTATAGGGCTCAATTTTCGACGCAATACCGTGCATGCGTATTATAACCGAAATATCGGAATTATCCATGTCTTTACGTTCTAGCAAAACGTCTTCGGTGTAGTAGGCAGAGTGTTTGCCTGTCATTTCTGCGCAGCGGAACTGCGGGTCAGATTCCCGTCGATTGACAGATTGTTTACCTTTTTTAAAGTTATGTTGGTTTTTTTTATCAATTCACTTTTTTTCTTAATTTTAGGTGAGTTTGAAAGAAGAAAATTAGGTCCTATTGCTAGATGCTTATACGCGTTTGTCCCTTTTCGAGAAAAGCAGAAGTGTGAGGGGTTGGCTCAGGTGGTGAAGATCGCGTCTCAAGAACGCAAAGTGATTGGTTCGACGCCCGGTCTTTGCAAGTGTTTTCTTTTATTGGATTAGTTAGTTTTTGGGGTTAGTATGGGTTGGTTTTTGTTGGTTGCGCTCCACAGCGAGCGGAGGGCATTGTGTGAAGTGAAAATGTAAAAATACAAATGTAAACAACATTACGAGCGGAGTTCGGGATCCGGCTCCCCATAGTGGCGAGACGCCAGTCTTCATCAATTATAAGTTGGTGACGCTGGTGGTCAAAATTGTCAGAAAATCTGAAATTCGCATGCATTTGTTGTCAGTATGTCAGTTGTCGGTCGCTTGTTTTTTTAGGGTCAACGCTCTGTTTATGCACATAAATTCTTCACTTTGTAATTTTTATCTATTAAGAGTTAATTTTTTGCGATTACTTCGTATCCCGGATCGAATGGTGCAGTTTAGTTTAGCCGTCTTTATTTTATTGCCACTAGTTAGGGGACCCAAGCAGTCTAGGAAAGTGAGGTTATGCATGTGCAAGTGCAATGTTGTTTTTGTGGTGCTAGCTAGCAATAAAATTTAGATAGTTTTAGTACAAAAGTCTTTGAAAACAGGAGACATGAAAAGGAAGCGCAAAGAGAGCTGTCCCTCTCCTATCTTGGATGATAGCCCAAAGAGGTAGGATGTTTTTCATGCTTATTATCAATTTGAATGAATGTCATTTTGTCGTTTATGTTGACATGTCTTTAACCCATGGTACTCATCTACCATGGATTAACTTATATTTATTTGACATGAAAGCCTCTAAAATATTTGATTCAGAGTCCAACTTGCTGCAAAACGCTGCTTCCTTTACCATTTGGTCCTGTTGAGAAGGAAATCGCACATCTTCCCATGTCGTAGACTTTTATTTCATGTTAAATTATTTTTATCCAACACATAATGACATAATTCCTTTGATTTTACATGAATAACGTGGGCACAAGTCCTATAACTCACTATAACACATTAGTGAGTTATAGGAATCACAACAAATTAAGTGAACTTTTAATTAATAGTGTTTTGTAAAGTTTTAATTCCAAAATGATGAACAATTTATCAACAGATAAACTCAAACACTGCAAACTACAATCTAATCTAATTTTGTAAAATTTATAGAGCAGAGTGGTCTTACTTCATAAGTGTGTACCCCTTGTATCTTTGTAGTAATATCGATTTTGCTGGAAACTGACTCTTCTATACACCCTCTGCCACAGTAGATGACTTCCACCCACCGTGGTGCTTGAGTGTTGTAACTGTTGTAAGGTTGCTTCCAGCATTTGTAAATAGAATTGCAGATGCCCGATGTAAGCCATGTCCCGTATATAAATTAGAGTCTAAAGTGTGCACAGATGACACAACAACATTGGATATCTTTGATAGTTTATTATATGTCTTGTTTATGTAACATTTATGGAAATAAAGATAATATTGTATTGTATTGAAATACCAATACATTGACATGTGCATTGTCCCTTTTGAAAATTGCAAAAAAATCTTTTATGTTGCACATTTTGAGGTCTTAACTGAGAATATTTTCTAATTAATTCAATTGGGTTTACACAAAATACTTCGTTTAATACAGTGAAGCATCTTGTTTAGTTCATTTAGTATTAGGAATCATGATATAGAAGTACAGGCCCCAAGATGGCCTCTTGTCCTCCTCTGAGGACTTAATTTTGCCTCCGTGAATTAGGGAGATTACGATCGAGAAGGGACTTACCAAGGTTTACACACTATAAAAGTAACATAACTTGCTTACCTTATAAATAACTATTATACATATAAATCTCTCATTACTGCTTCATTCTTTAAGGCTTACACACACACCCCAATATTTAAATCAGAATTGATAATTATTATAGGCCTATCTAGGGTCAGCATTGCCTCAAAAATTTCTGAATGATTAATCAGTGATGCCATCAATGATATGGTATCAACTAAACAACATTTGTGAAAGGTCATTCAGCAATAATTAATTTGATGGCATATGGGGAATCTTTGTTGGGGATCCTTGGGGAAAGGTGTCAGATTGACTTAATTTACACTGATTTCTTGAAGGCCTTTGACAAAGTGCAGCACAGAATACTTGTGCATAGGCTTGAGCTTATTGGAATACATGGAGTTCTCCTATCATGCTTCAAAAGGTATCTAACTAATAGGAAACAAACTAAAAATGAAGAATTTCATACCTCATGAAATTGATGAATTATCAGGTGTCCCTCAGAGATCACATTTGGCTCCTCTCCTATTTAATATCTTTGTTGAAGATCTTCAAGCACGAATTTATTATTTTGCAGATGACTTGAAAATGTTTATGAAAATTACTGTCGAAAATTGCAAAATGATATTAATAATATTTCTGTTTGGTGCAGTGATAACTGTTTGGTGTTCAATGTAAAAATATGTTTTGTACCAACAATATCCAGAAAAGAGTTGATATTCTATTTTGGGATAGTCATGGTGAATTACGTTTTGGTCATCATATAAACTTTATCAAGAGCAAGGCACTGAAAGTGCTGATTTTTGTTATTAGTGCAATGTAAAACTTTAGTGATATAAGGTGCTTTAAGGTTCTATATTGTAGCTATGTCAGATTAGCTTTGGAATATGCATGTCCTGTGTGGTCATTTTATAATACTTTATAATAATTATAACGTGGATGAGTTAGTGAAAATTCAAAGGAAGTTCTTAAGATTTATTAATTTTAAACTAGGCATTCCTGTCGATGCTTGCTTTACCAATGTTAAATATAAGGCAATATTAGCGATTTGGCCCATCAGTTGGTTATTTTGTAATTGTGGCGATATGGTTGTTATAATAAGGTAATGGTAAAGGTAATGGTATAAGCATGGTAAATATATTAGAATAGAATGGTAATTGAATTTAGACTAAGTACGCTTAAAATGCATCCATAGTCATTTCACAAGAGGGGAAGGCGTTTTTTTCAATATACCTACTTAAAAACTCCCCAAATGTTGTGTATTTTGAGGTTTGGAAAAAATGCATAAAAAATTGTTATAATTATTTCTCCATATTATTGATTAGGTATACAGAGATGTATAAAAAATTAAAAAATTATTTTTCTATATAACATTTATTTTTGACTCTTGATTTTTTATTTATTTATTTATTCAAGGGTCGAAACCCATTATAACATTATTACAATAATACTAATGCATAACGCAGGCTTATAAAATTAAAATAAAAAAAAAAGTTAAACTATGATATAACAAATTACTCTAAATGACAATAAATGAACAAACGACTAGTGGCACATTAAACATGGTTTCCAAACATAAATATGTACCAACATCTAACTATAATTTATTCATTCATCCACGGGTCGAAACCCATTAAATATACCAAAGGCAGAGTCTCTAACTCGATGCCAATAAATTGTGGAGTGCCCCAGGGCTCCGTTCTTGGCCCTATCCTCTTTTTGATCTATAT
>MU181943.1:297083-395122 GCA_016904865.1 Pissodes strobi
TATATATATATATTTTTTTTTTTTTATGGCAGTGGCACACACACTAAAGGGAGATCCTATGGCGCTCCACGAGCGGTGTGTGTGCGAAGATGTTAATTGACACGGTTCTTGAATATTTGTAGGTTGTAATTAGTGGGAAACAGATGTCCTGGAAGTGAGTTCCACAGTGATGCAGTGCGCCAGACAAAGGAGTTCTGGTAAAGCGATGTTCTAGGTGTTGTACGACGAACTGGTGCGCCCCTGCTGTCTGTCGGGACTGTCTGACAGGAGTTGCCAGGGACGCGATGATGCGGGCCAAATCCTGGGAACACCTGCCGTGAAAGTATCTGTAAAACAGAGACATATCGGCCACATGTCTGCGATGTTCCGGACTATCCAGATTCCGGGTCAGCTCCGGATCCCCGACGAGACGCACAGCCGTCTTCTTCAATTCAAATTCAAATTCAAAAATAGCTTTGTTATCATAACCATAGTTGTTGACAAAGCCTTGTAAAATTAAAATAAACAAACAAATCAAACATAGCAAAAAACATAGCAAAATTAAATAAAAAATATACAAAAATAACATGAATTAAAATATGTATTAACAATATATTAGAGAGAACTTATGGAAAGACAGAATTGAAATATTCGTCAAGAGAGTAGTATGCTTTAGCGGCCAGCAATTTTTTAACAGCTTTCTTGAATCTAATTACACATTTTATAGACCTAATTTCAAGAGGTAGATGATTAAATATTTTTTCCCCATATAAATAAAAGAATTTTACCTGCTCAGTATGTGGAATAGGCAGCCGGAAGGTGTAGGTCAGTCGTGTTCCAAAAGAATTACTTACGACAATTTCATTCTTATGTTTTTTAAAAACAATACTTGCCGTTTGTAGGATATATAGAGAGTGGAGCGTCAATATCCTATTTCTTACAAAATGCGGACGACAAGACTCTCGATTTCTTACTCCACAAAGGGTTCTAACCGCTCTCTTTAGAAGGACAAATAGCGAGCTGAAAAGATACCCAGGACATGAGCCCCAAAAACAAATACCATAGCTAAGGTGAGACTCAATAAGTGCATAATAAGCATTTTTTGTTATATGAAAATCTAAATTTTTTGATATCACTCTCAGAGCATAGCAACCAGAAGAAACTCTACCACTAACTCTAATAATATGTTCACGGAATTTGAGTTCACGATCAATTGTAAGACCTAAAAATTTAATAGAATATTGTGCCTGGATGGGTTCGTCTTGTAAGAATACATTATCCATAGAACTCTTAAAACTTAATAAGTTAGTCTTAGAAACATTAAGGCTGAGATGGTTTGCATCAAACCAGTCCTTAACCTTAATCAGGTCAGTGTCCAAGATCCTTTTCAGCTGTTCTACATCTTTTTCATGCCATAAAATGGTGGTATCGTCGGCGAACATAGTTACCTCTCCTCTTATTGATAATAGAGACAAGTCGTTAATATATAAAAGGAAGAGTATAGGCCCCAGGACAGAGCCCTGGGGGACACCCAGAGAAATGCGTTGCTCATCTGAACAGCAGCCCTTGAAATTGACACTCTGAACACGACCCGATAGGTAGGACTCGAACCAGCACAAGGACGAGCCTCTAAAGCCATACCTCTCCAACTTCCACAGCAGTATTCTGTGATCCACACTGTCAAAGGCTTTGGAGACATCACAGAACACTGCTGCAGCAGCTTCACCGGAGTTAAGCCGATTGTAGAGCACACGCAGAAGGTCAAATACAGCATCTCCAGTGCTCTTTGCCTCTTGGAATCCAAACTGCCTAGGACTCAAAAGAATTAAACCTGTTCAGGAAAGAAATCATTCTAACCTTCACCAACCTCTCAACGATTTTAGACATTGCAGGCAGAAGAGCTATTGGGCGAAAATTAGATGGACTGTCATGATCGCCACTCTTATGTAGAGGAACCACCACTGCTCGCTTCAGACATACAGGAAATGTGTTGGTAGAAAAAGAAGCATTTATTGCATCTGCAAGCGCTTCTAGTGCCCTGGTGGGAAGAGCCGAGAATATCTTCATAGAAATCTGGTCCCATCCTGTACAAGTTCGATTCTTGATTTTCTTTGTTATGTCCCTAACCTCCAAAACATTAGTTGGAATGAAAAAGAAAGTCCCTCCAACATTAATACCTCTCATGAAATCCTCAGGTTCGGTTTTGCTGCAAATGCGACTAGTCATTTCAGAAGCAACTTCACAGTAATAGGAATTCAGCCTATCTGCATTTAATTCAGAGACTGTTGGAAGAGTATCATTCTTCCCTCTGAGTTGATTCACAATATACCAGGATTCCTTTGCCTTATTTGAAGATTCATTGATGCGTTTCCTATAGTACAGCTGCTTAGAAAGGGAAATAGTGCTCCTATATATTCTTCGATAGTTGTAAAAATAGTTTAAAAATGGTTCGTTGTCCATTGAGAACTTTCTAATATAATGAAGAGACCGCATATTTTTCCCTGATATTCTAAACCCTTTGTGTACCAAGGCTTTTTTGTTTTGTAGTTTTTATTGACAATGGGGAATGATTTGTCGAAAATATTGGATATGGATGAATGGAATGCCTCAAGTTTGTCATCACCTGAGTTCAAGATTTCACCCCAACTGGCATTATCAGTAAGACTGCTAAACCTTGCAAAGTTTTTTTTTGTAAATAGTCTGCCACGCGTAATGGCAGTATGCTTTGGGGGTTTAAAAAGTAATAGACTAGTTACAATGGCCTCATGGTCAGATAACCCGGGACTGTTACAGTGACAGACAATATTCTCATTACCTAGGTTTGAACATACATAGTCAATTGTTGAAGCTGAATGGTTCGTGATACGTGTTGGTTGGTTAACATGCATGTTCAAGTTAAAAGACTGGAAAAGATGGGACAATGTTATGGTCTGACTATTAAAATGATCAGAAAAGTCTATGTTAAAATCGCCAGACACTATTATATTTTCATCGACAGGAATGCCCGACAATAACATTTCCAGATTTTCCATAAACAACTCTACACTTTCAGAAGGAGACCTATAAATTCCCAGCACATACATATGTAACTCTTTGCAATAAGCCATTGAAAACTCGAAAATCTTTTCTCTCAGAAGAAAGTCATATTTATTTACTGAGATAAACGCAAATTTAGAGATAAATTCCTTATGCATCAATATAACAGTGCCCCCATGACAGAATTCCCTACGAGAAAATTTCGATATAACTATATAATCAGATAATTTAAGAGGCTCGTCATGCCTCAGCCAATGTTCAGTAAGGATTAAAATATCTGGAAAACCAATTGATTCAATAAATAGCTCTAATTCATCCAGTTTATTTCTAACAGACTGTATATTCAATAACACTAAATCGATACAACCTCCGGCTGACCTCCCTCTAAAAAAGTATTACCCTCACAATCAGGAGTAACAGAAGAGTCACTAGGAATCTTATCCGACTCGCGTAAGAGCACTTCATGACTCTCAATCCGTCGCGCATTGAAACTGGTAGGTACTGACTTGATCACAATCCTCTTGGACATAACATTATTATAACTTATATACAATGACAATAGTTTACCGAGCGAATAAATAGAGTGGCGAAATCTATCATTCTGTTCTTTATTGTGTATAACCCTTATACTGCAGGAGTTGTTGCTTGAAAATCGAGCAATAAAATTATTTATATTTCTGTATGCTGATGAATGAACAAATGATAAATGACACCTGAACACAAAAATTAAATTAGTAAACCTACCTATAGATAGAAGTTTATGTAATTGTGTAAGTGATAGCTTTGTATACGACAAATTTAGGCTAATAACAAAGGTATCACTTTTCCCAAGATTAATAGTTAAGCGAAAAGTATGATCTAGTAGGTGGGTGGTTGAGCAGCTGCTAAAAACAAAGCCCGATGTTTGGTAAGAAGAACCTAAGACATCCGATAAAACACTAGAGCAGTATCTGGCACTGGAGTCTCCACATACCATAACTTGTTTTTTTTAGGGTGATCTATTAAATAATCAGGAACCTCTTCAGTATCTGCAAGCTTGTTAGCTTGGAAGTCAGCAGCTCTTGTTTCATCCATTAAACTCAGCTGCGGAATACAATCTGTAGGCTTAATGTTAGCAGATTCATTAAGACAACGGCAATTTGTCTGTTGTGACGTGATCTTCGAAAACTGTTCTTTCAGTTGAGCGATTTCATCAGTGTAGCATTTATTATCCACCTCCAACACGTAGATTGACGAAACCATTGATTTATTAATAGTAGACAAGTCATCACTTCTTTTCTGAAAGTCATCCATTGACTTTGACTGTTTGGCAATTATCTCCTCTAGGGAGTTTCTTTCACACTCCAAATCAGCCAACTTCTCTTTAAGTGCAGCTGCTGAATGGAATCCAGCAGCTTTAGAGTATGCTTTGGTGCGGCACCCCAGATATGTGAGCAATATTCTAAGCACAGTCTTATTTGCGCTTTGTACAGCAAGAACAACTGCTGCGGTGTATAGAGTTTTTTGTTGCGAAATAGGGAGGCTGATTTTGCGATGTTAGCAACATGGTCATGCCATGACATATTGCTGTTGACCGAGAGACCCAGCAGCCCGATTGACGAGGATGAAGGAATGGTCGATCCTGCCATAATGATGTCAGGGTCCGCTGTATTGACCCTCTTAGTAAACGTTGCTGCTTGGGTCTTCGCTGCATTGAACTGGACCAAATTTCGGTCGCCCCAAGTTTGAACTTTCTCCAGGTCTTGATTAATTGCTGTAATCTGCTCCTGGCTGCGGTGATGAGTCTCAGTCGCTGGTAAGGGTTTTTCTGATCTAAAGTGGGAGACAAGGGTACTGTCATCTGCAAAACTGTAAACAGGATATCAATGATCTTGCCTCCATTCTCAATTCAATTCAATTCAAAAATGCTTTATTGTACAAAGGGTTGTGACCCTCATTTACAAAGCTGAAAAAATAAAGTGGTTAAATAAAAAAAAAGTCCTTACTAACACTAATATCTAGACTAATATAGTGCAGTTCTCAACAAGAGTTTGAATAAAATAACTACAAAAACAAAAAACAAAGCATAGTAGACAGACAAACAATAAAATGCATAATACACTTAAATTATACACAAAAATATCAATAAAATGCGACAGGGTTATTAAAATATACACAATATTAACAAAATTTCAATAAAATAAATAAAATTGGCATTATAGTCTGTCAGCAAAGAATTCATCAAGAGAATAATATGCCTAGCTTAGTAAAAGTTTCTTCACTCTCTTATTGAAATATTTAGAACATTGCAAGTTTTTAAGTTCCAGAGGCAAGTGATTAAACATTCTAATACCTTCATAGATAATAGATTTTTTCGTTAAAGCATATCTTGGTATAAGCAGGCCTAAGTTATCGTTGTTGAATCTGGTAACTCTTGCAGCACTGTTACCCAATGATTTATATTTTCTGTGAACCATATTCACTGTCATAAGAATAAATATGCAGGTCAATGTCAGAATCCTCTCATGAACAAACAGAGGTCTACAATGCTCTCTGGGACCAACCCCACACAAGTATCGCATGGCCCGCTTTTGAAGTACAAAAATAGGCTGAATGAGCTGACTGCTGGTAAAACCCCAAAATTGAATACCATATCTTAAATGAGATTCCACCAAAGCAAAGTATATTCCCCTAGTCAAATCCTGACCCAAATCACTTCTTCTACCCTGATAGTGTAGCATGCAGAAGCTAATTTTTTCCTCATATTATGTATGTCATCTTCAAATTTTAACCTGGTATCAATAATCAAAACAAGAAATTTATAGTTTTCTTTATTATTTATTGGAATGTCATTGAGGGTCACATCCATCACAGGACACTTAAATGATAAAATGTTGGTTTTAGATATATTAAACACTAGTTTGTTGCTATCGCACCAGTCCATTATTGCCCTAATGTCGTTATTGATGGTATCCCTCAAAATATCACTATGTGTTCCTAGCCATAATATTGATGTATCATCAGCAAATAATGTAAATGATCCATTAATTCAATTCAATTCAAAATTGCTGATGGATGCTAGGTCATTGATGTATATAAGAAACAAAAGCGGACCGAGCAATGAACATTGAGGAACCCCATCTCAATGCTAATCAAGGGAATTGTTAGGCTCTTTGCGGATGACACTTTTATTGTTTGGCGTGAGTGATGTTGGGGTTTTCGAGAGAATGATCAATGCTGATTTAGTTCGCATAAGAACCTGGTGTATAGCAACAATTTATCATTTAACACACCAAAGACTAACATATTGAGCTTCAATTGTTCTCTGGCTAATATTTCATTGGGCGGTGACCAAATACTTCCTGCTGCTGGTGCCATATTCTCAGTGGCGTGCACACAATGAAAGCACAAATGCATTGCCTACCCTGATGTTTTGACATTTTTTATATTTTCTCATTTAATTTTAATCCTGATAATATAAATTATAATTTTACTAATAAGTATAATCCAAATTTAAACAGCTTAGCTTAAGCGCCAATTAAAATATCAATTATATTATAGAAAAACATCACAGTCTACCACTCATATTACGCTACCTATATTAAACGGAATAATATTCTCCGACGGCAACCGCTAAAAAGCATTCCATAACAAACCGAAGGCATGCATTTATACCGTCAATACTGGATTTACTATGGAAGCGAAAAGCAGTGCTTGAAAAAAGGCAGCCAAATGAAACGTTACCTAAAAAGAAAAGAGACAAAACATGCGAAGATGGTCCGGGCCGACCGACGCGACGCAACGATAAGTGCTGTTGCCAAAATGTGTTCTCTTTAATTAATGTTTTGATTTGATAGACATTCTTTTTTACCAAGGATCATATTGTTATTGTTTTTTTGCGCTTTAGTAATTGGTTTGAAAGCGATTATCGGTTACATCAATACAGGGTATGGTTAAGAAAGCTTTATTATTTAATAATGTTTAAAATTACAGTACATGGGGTATCCCTAAATTTATTAATATTTCGATATCTGGGTATTCGTATTAATAACGCCATGCATTTTTTTTGCAAGAAACTGAAACCCGATAATACAACACCGGCATTGGCCAGCCATAAATAAGAATAATCTCAGGTTCCCTTTTCCATGTGCCCTATTCTTGTGTGAGATTGGGATTTGACGCCCTGCGCTTTTAGTTATAGTTTTCAAATTTTAGTTAGTTTAGTACCTATACAAGGGGTTGTGGTTTTCTTTGTGGGTTAGTTTTGTTGGTTAGAAAGAAAACCTCGATATTTTAATAAAAAAATCCATGACAATTATTAGTGGCTCTGCAGGTGTCGTCATAAAATTAAAATGTATTGTTGGCAATGCTTACTCTTTGGCAAGAAAGAAATTGTAGAGTAAACGTGAGTATATTGATGTAAATAATGTGTCAAATGTCTCAGAAAAACAAGGCTCTATGCCTACATTTTTTGGAGCCTCAAAAGGGAAGTTTTTGGGTGTGGCACTTGAAAAAAATTCTACCTACGGCGGCGCCTGCAGCGGGCTTATTCCTTCTGTATCATTTTCTATTATGTTGCCTACCTTCTCCTAAATGGCACTGCACGCCACTGCATATTCTTGGGGGTGACACTGGATGAGAGTTTGAAGCTCGGTTTGAAGTTTGAGGAGCACATCAAGGCTCTTTTAGTTGGGCTATCCTCTGGTTGCTATGCCTTGAGAGTGCTTTCTCACCACCTTGAGATCAGCTTAGATCTTGACTGTTCCATGTTTGTATTTGCTAGAGAGTGTTTGTCTAGTTTACAAGAAGTATTTGAACTCTTTGGATCCTGTCCGACCATATCACACTAGGCAAGTGAATGTTATTCCTTTATTGATTCCCCGAAGTGCTCTGGTTATGAAGTCCTTTGTCTACTTTGCTAACAAAGCCTTTAATCAACTTCCCCTAAATATTAGATCCTCTGATTCTTACAGGGTCTTTAGAGGGAGGGTAAAGGAATTACTTTTGAGAAAGGCTTACTATGATGTTGCCGAATTACTTGATGATTCGCTGTAAAACGGGCGCGTGTTGTTTGTGTCTATTTCATCTTTTCTTTTTATTTGTATATGTAAATTTTATTAACAAGGTGTCCGTTATTGGACTATTTATACCTATTTTCTATTTTTTATGTTCCTTGTACTGTATTTGTATAATTTACTTATTTGATCCTTATCAAACTTTTTTTGTACCTATCTAAAAAAATTTTATGGTTAGCTTTGTAAATGAGATTTTTGTCTTTTTATAATAAAGCTTTTTTTGACTTTGACTAATATTACAATGATACAATAAGTAACTCAAACTTGTAAAATTAAAAAGAGAGTTTAAAACTATGAGAACTCACTGACAATAAAATAACAAATCACCAAGGGTACACTAACCACAGTTTCCAATGAAATAAATACCAAAATCCAACCCTATAATATAGAAAATTTTAGTTTAACATAAAATTTTGGGGAGGCTTGAAAATGTCTAAATCATTATAGAAGTTAACCATCCTAATGGCCCGTGACAGAAATGAGTTCAACCCGTAATTGGTACGGCTAAAATTCCGGTAAAAGGTGTCATTAGAACGCGTCCTTGGAGGGGCAAATAAGGGTACTTTTCCAAAAAGATGTGGGCTATGGCTAAGATTGTTCAAAATTTTATAAAGCAACTTCAAATCACGATGCTTGTGGCGTCATTCGAGAGATAGTATGCCCAAATATGATTGAAGTTCCGCATAAGTCCTATACACACGAAAAGTTCTAAATGAGACCTGACTTGATTTTGAATTTTGAAACCTGTGCTGAACACCCTCAAGGCTTTTAATATGTACTGGATAAGAAGGGTTCCAGACACCAGATGCATATTTTAAATGGGAGCGAACCAATAAATTGTAAAGAGACCTGAGCGTTAACGGGTTTTTGAAATCTCGACATTCTTAGAGCTTTTGATTTTATTTCCGGAATATGGGGAATAAAGGGAAATCTAGCATCCAATAAAATACCAAGGGCTCGTATGGAGTTCACATGATTTAATGCAGTATCCCGAATTTTGTACCGAAAAATTAAAGGATCACGAGATATAGAAAAAGTCATCAGGTGACAGTGTTTAGCTCCATTCCATTGACAACACACCAGTTGGCTAGTCTGTTCATGTCTGACTGCAAAAAAACACAATCTTCCAGGGACCAAACCCTGGAAAATGCCTTCAAATAATCTGCAAACAATAAAAAGTTAGCGGATGCCGAACAAGTATATGTCGTTCACGAACAAGTAAAAAAGCACAGGGCCAATGTGAGAACTCTGGAGTACACCAGATGTCGCCCTGATAGACTTTGACCTGAAGCCATGGACCCTCACACTCTGCACCCAACCCTGCAAATAACTCTGAAACCAATCAGGCAATGGGCCGTTGATTCCTGCTGACTTAAGCTGGGACAAAAAAAGCTCATGGTTAACCCTGTCGAAGGCCTTGTAGAAATCCGTGTAAATAGAATGAACTTCGCCGGAACTTTTCAAGATCTGCAACAGATAATCAACATATGAGACCAAGTTTAGTGGTAATTTTTAACATATAAATCCAAACTGTTCATCAATAATCAAGCCACCCAAGGTAGTGGGTTAGATATTTAGTTAAGATGTTTTCAAAGAGCTTAGGTATTACATTTAAAATGCTCACATATCTATAGTTTTAACATCGGCCTTATTATCCCAGATTTATGAATTTTTGGAATGATAAAACTAGATTTCCACAGAAGGCAGATATCCAGTGTTTCAAGATAGATTGAATATGTGAAACAGGAGTCTTGTAAGGATAAAACTTCAATATCAGAATTTTGTATTTTGTGATCATAAGATTTTGCTTTTTCACTGGTTAAAACATAGAACATTGAACGATTCCTTGGAATATCCTTGGGTTAAAAGTTGATCATATTCTTTTTTCTTTTTAGTATATGCCAACTTTATAGATTCATTCTTGATAACACCAACAGTGTAACTCACTCTTACGTTTCATAACTGCACCACTACACTATGTATTTTGTAAAAAAAAAATGATATATCTATACACTTGCTTGGTTTGCTCTGGGGAGATCACTGTAGACAGACATATGTACAGTCAACACCTCGGTCAAAACTACTTATTTTTTCTTCTCATTACGTCAACGTGTTACAAGAGGTAAGGAGACACTGCTGATGAGATTATACAGAACGCGAGGGTGCCAGAGTCGTCATTGTCCTTAATATATTGCAATTTAACTATATAACAAAAATGCCTATAATTTAAGACAAAATGTCATTAAAACTTAAATTTATGGTAAAAGAAAAGATTAGTTTTGTTTAAATTTCATGGCAGATCGGGTTTGTGATATTCATGTAATTCCCTCAGGGTTATCTGATCATGAGGCACTGTTGGCCAGAGTCAATTTTCCCAAAACAAAGCAACCAAGAAAAGCTAAAGTTGGCAGATTATATAGTAAGTCGAATTTTGATTGTTTCCGGAATTTAGCTAAGAATACTGACTGGAAAACGTTATATCGTTCTCTTGTTCCTCTAGACGTCTTTAGTGATCTTGTGTTAGATCTTTTTAATAAGTTTCCCATTAAAAAGGATTAGGACTAAATAAAAAAAGCCATGGATTACTCTTGGTCTAAAAACATCATCAAAAAATTTAAGATTTTTACATACCTTGACAAAATATACAACTAATCCATTTTTTCATCATTACTTTAATGTCAAAGTCAAAATATACTTTATTGTCCAAGATAAATTTCATTGACAAAGCTTTGTTTACAATTAAAACTACAACTAAAAGTACAATAAAGTAACACAAAGGTAAAACAATTTTCAAGATACCTAAATATGGAAAACATTTCACAAATGAATACGCAATGCCTACCTTGGAGGAACAATAGCAATAGCAGATTGTTATGTATTTTTTAAAATAAAACAGACACACTAGTAAAATAAAGTCTAAAACTTAACATGAGCAAAAGCTCATTTAGTTGTTGACTAAAAAGAAGTCAGCAATCTTACGGCACAAGTAACAAAAGTCGATACAATAAAAACAACCAATAACAATAAAAGAACAAATAAGTCACCAAACAAGTAAGACATTTTACACCCTCACAGAATATTTTGAGAGTGACTGGGAGTAAACCCTGTATGCAAGTTTTCAATTCCAAATTTTATTTAAGTGATACAGTGATATTATATTTTAATAATTTTAATATTTTTACTTTTTTATATTTTGTTGTTGTTTGCTGCTCATTGTTACCTTTTAGGTTTAGGTACTTTCGTTGGTTAGCATATTATGTGTGTTAGTCTACTCTCTTTCTTTGCAGAAGATTTTATTCAGTAGAAAGCTTTGCCAACAAATACTTTGTATTTTCATGATAATGAAGTATGATTTGATTTGATTTGAACTGCTCATTTCTAGTACATTCTGCAATGTTTAGAAATACTTGAATTTTGTCTTTCAATCGAGATTTTGATGTATGTATTTTTTATTTATTTTAATATTGAGGTTTGTTTCGGATGTTTTGTTGAACATCCTTGTGATGCTTAGGTTGGAGCATGGCAGTTAATTCAATATCTCAATATGAATTTTGTGGAAATCTTTAGAATGTGTCCAAGGAAATTTGTAAAGCGTATGTTTGAAAGTAGGTGTGCTTACTACCTTTTACACAGCTATAACTACCTTACCCTATTAAACTTAGCCCATTTAATGCATTGTCTTTAGAAAATCTAGGAGTAAAAATTATTTACCAAATAGAGAGCTTTGTTGAAATCTGCAAGTGGGGGCATTATTTTACCTTCTCTATAATAGCGAACTATTTACAGTATGTTAATCTAAGATGTGAAAAAGCATTCAAAGGTACCATTTCTTGCAATCTATTTTGATATTATAGAATCCAACATATATAATCTAAAGTTCTGTATGTCTTTATTACCAATAGTATATGTTTCTCATCAAATTTGCCAAATTTTTCTATTTCTAGTGATTGGTGATATGCTCACTCACATCCGAAATTTTCTTTATAGATCCAAAGTTCAGGCCCAAAGAAAATTTGCCCAGAATTCAGGAGTTCATAGTTCAATTATTACTCCCATACGGGATCTAGAAACTGCAGATCTTCCGCACACAAGCGTATTACCGGAACCTGTCGAACTGTTACCAATGAAACGCCCCAATACAGAAGATTTCCTGACATTTTTATGTTTTCGGGGCACTCCAATACTACCACCTAGTCTTCAGTTTTTCAATACCGCGTCTATTGTGGCTGATGGGCAGGTTCATGAGATAAAAGGGGATTCTCCCAAAAATGGACCAATAGATATCACTAAGTGTGCAGGAAATTCTTCTGAGAAGCCTTTCATAGCCTTTGGAGTTAGAAAAAGGGCCGATCCCATTGTTATTAGCAGGCAGATGGAGAGAAAAAGGAGGCATGCTCTTGCCATACAGGTAATGCTTTGTTTACTTTCTTTTTTTCCATAGGTTTCTTCGAGGGTTTCTTTAAAAAATATCGAGAACAAAATGATTAATTTTTATGTATTTTCAAATTGTCCTAGAAGCACATGCAGTATCTTTAATTAAGTAACTAGCTAGTTATTTTTATTTTCTAATACTGTTCAGTTTTTTATTCGATATTCCGTACAAGGCAAGTAGTAAAACTGAATTTCTTGATGTAGGCTTTACGCAGAAAATACCAAGAGCAAAAAATGGCCAAAATTCGCGCCCTGACCATTAGTAAATTGAGTGAGAAAACTACCAATAAAACCCTAGTCAGAACCAACACAATTCATAAGACCGAAACTGTTACAAAAAAAAATAACACCCTCCAAAAGACCAAAGTTATAGCGACGAAACATGTAAAAGTCACAACACAAACACTTAAAACGAAAGTAAAACCTAAAATGTGTTTAAGAAGTTTTAGGGGGAAGTTTGTTCAAAAAGAGCTTCCTTTTAGACCAAGAAGACCGTTGCCGGAAAGGGACACTATTAGAAAAATGCCTGATATAAAAAAATTAGTCAGGACTAGTAGAAATAGCAATAAAGTCGAAGGAGAAGCCACCACTAATACAAATATTGCCAGGGCTGCTCAAAAAACTAAAACGAAACTGGTTGAACTAAAACAACCATTGAAAAAGTCTCGAATTAAAGGGTCTGAATCTTTATGTCCAGTCGTTAGAAAACCATTATCTGTAGCAGCAACTTCAATGAAGCGGGCACAAATAAAAAGAAGGATTCTTTTGCCTACTACAGTTGTAGCTACTATTGTGAAGCCGAAATTAAGATCGACGACCATGAAAAAGACGGTGATTTCAAGAAAAAAAGCACAGCAACGGCACCGGTCAGGTATTAACGGAAATAATCGTTCTGACAAGTTATCGGAAGCCCCTAATGTCAAAGAATTAACTAGTAAACCTTCACCTGGTCAAGCAAAGAAGGAAACTCAGAAAAGAGCTACCCAAGAGAAATCTAGTTCTAAAAAACTATTGACAGAAGAGATTGCGAGAAAAGCTACACCCCATGAAAGCCAAAGACTTTCTCAAGAAGTTTCCAGAAGGCTTACAAGGAAAGATTCTGAGTTGGCCAATAAAAATGTCCAGGAGAAGCAGGCAGATAAAAAGCATATGAAGAAGGAGGTTACTAAGAATTTTGAAGTTAAGAGAGAGGTTAAAATTGCAGAATCTGGTTCTAAAAAAATGGTAAGTGTCCCATATTTAATATACCACGTATCAAGAGAGCGCCTTAATTTCCTGTCTAACTAGTATCTAAATTTAATTTCGATATTTCAAACATTATACTGGCTTGCCACAAGGTATTAGCTTTCCGAATGTTTTCATCATCATTCAATGAATCACACATTAGTATCTTAGGCTGGGAATTTCTGGCGCTATCTAATAACGACAGATAATTTCACCTGATTGTTTAAATTTAACAGATAAAGAAGAACGTTAACCTTAAAAGAGAATTTAGTCTAAAAACCAGCACTAAGGATGTTAAGAAAAATGTGGCTCTTCAAAAGACCAGGAACACCGTCTTAGAGAAGGACGAATCCGGTCAGAAAGTAACGAGAGATTTTAAGACAGTTGAAATGACTTGTAAAAAAGTGGTAACGAGAAAATCAGAGGAAGCTAAGCATAATGAAAAGGCTTCTGCTCCCAATAATAATCCAGCTAAGGAAAAGAAAGATAAATCAAAAGCTTCTGGTATTAAAGAACAATTTTCTTCAACCCCTTCTACTGAAAATAACAAGAAAAGATCTAGGAGTCCAAGTAAGCCAATTGATGACGGTTCAAAAAAAATTGACAATTCTACAGAAGCACCTAAAAAAGCTTTTAGAACTTGCACTACCAAAATTGCTACTGGCAGCAATAAAGAAGCGGTATCCATTCCTTCGAAAGGTATCAAGCAAGTTAGCACTAAAGACTCTGCAACCTCAAAGAATTCTTTGAAATCTGAATCTTCTACAATATTACAAGCTGCAGAGAAAATGTCAAAGGAACAATCTAAAAAGAAACCTTCATTGTCGAAAAATAGTTCAAGAGAAGAAGCGACTGTGAGAAATAGTCCTGAAAAATCGTCACATAAAGATCAGGATGGCGAAGTTTCAAGGAGAGTCACCAGAGATTCTGCTTCAAAACGAACACCCAAAGAATCGCCTTTGGCGGCAAGATCACCTAAAGAGGAACACGCATCAAAAAAGGCAAAAGAACAACAAAAAAAAGAATCTGCTTCAGTAAAAGAAAAAGATCAAGAGTTTTCAAGGAAGATCGAAGAACTTATTAGTAATGCTTTAAGAGAAGCTGAAGAATTACCGAATGAAAATCCTTCAAAGAAAACAAGTGTTGAGTCGGTAAAAGGTCTAGGAAAGGAAGCTACTGCGATAGAAAAAGTTGGAGAAGCGAATGACAAAGAAGCTAATGAAAATCATCTATTATATAAAACAGCTGCTGAATCAATAGAACAATTACAAAAAGAAAATCCTGTGATAATAAAGGCTGAAGAAATAAAGATAAATGATGCGACAGAAATTTTGGAAGCAAGTTCTTTGCCTTTAGAAGATGACTCTGCAAGTAATAAACCCGTTAAAGACGTATTTAAAGAACTAGATAAACCACATAAAGAAGTACCAAAAAATATCCAGAAAGATGAAGATTTAAACAATATACAAAAGGAAGTGGCACTGAAGCTGCAGACAGATGAAATGCCAAATAAGGCTCAAAAAGAGGAGTCTATTCCGACAATGAAATCTCCGGAGCCGCTAGCTGATAACGAAACACCTATTAAGAGCAAGAGAAAAGAGGAAGCGTTAGAAGAACAAATATTGTCAAAAAAAATAATAAAAGAAGCTGAAAAAAACAATACCGTAGAGGAGTCGCCCTTCAAAAAGCCCTCAAGGGAAGAAACTGCTGAAAAAAAGACGTTTAAACTCGAATCATCCTCCAAAAAATCTGTTAAAGAGCCTATATCGCCCAAAAAAGATGAGTGTTCCAAACGAAAGACAGCTATAAGGCGGGAAGAATCCGAACAGGCAATTCCGATTGCTTCGTCAAGACCTAGTCGTAAGACCAAGGAAGCGGCAGCTATCTACATGGAGATTTTAAGCCACAAGCTCGTGAATGAGAGCACTATTGATGACGACAGCGTATCTATTGATAGTTTCCCCGAGTTGCCTAATGTAAAGAAAACTGAACAACGGGAGATTGAGCTTAAAGCGCAAGCAAAAACTAATAAAGAAGAGGGAAAAAATCCGCTGACTAGTGAGACTGTGGAAGATAAAAAGCCAAAAAAGCCAGCCAAGGTTGAAGAAGGCTGTAGTAAAGACAATGCCAAGCCATCGGAACCAGCAAAGGTCAAGGATCTGACAAAAAGGTGTGATGTGCCTACGGAAAGACTAAAATCTCCCGCTTGTGATAGACCCGCAAAAATTAAGCCTCTACCCATTCAAAAAGGTAAAAATGGCAGTCCAGACAAAGAAAGCATTCCAAAGGATGACCTTATTGCAGTAACTAAAACCTCACTAGGTAAAAGAAAAACAAACCCAATTACTATTGCTTCAGATGACGATTCGGATAATGAAGTTCTACAGGCAAAAATAAGAAAATCTGAGGCTCAGAAAAGTTTGCAACTGCAAGAACAGGCTTGCCTTAAAACGTTACCGACAGAAGAAGAAAACCAGCCGAGTGTAGTACCTCTAGATGAAGTAGCTACTACTAGGCGCCAGACTAGACGTTGCACTCAAACTACTAAAGAAACCGACAGTGACTCCTCTGACGAATCATTTCGCATTGATATAAGAATTCCTAGGAAGAAAAAAGTCACAAGAAGTCGTAATCGGGCTACACTCGCTCCACCTGCAAGCGTGTTAGAGAAAAATGTTGATATTATTTTGGAAGCTGCCAGAGTTTTAGAAGGTGAGAAAGCCTTGCCAGAGAAAATTATTGACAATGTTAAACCGATTCATGACCTTCCTGCGTCCAATTTGGAGAAAGAAACTACTCCAAATCCAGAAGTATTTATCAAACCGGCAGAAAAACTTAAGGATCCAAAAAAAAACGATATGTCTCACAAAGACGTTAAAAGTCGCATCGAAACTGATTCTGATGAGTCCACTACTTCCGATATTAACTTGAAGAGTCTGCAAGTAAGGCAAATGAACAAAAAACTTTCAAAAACGAAAAGCTCGAAATCTTCTGCGAAATCGGCTGCTAGTTTTAGCGACTCTGACGAGGAACCTTTGGCAAAGCTAACAGCGAAAAGTGTTAGATCCGCCAATGACACAGAGGAGCCTAAAAAGAAAATAGAAAAGTATAAAGTTCCACCGAAAAAAATGGTAGATAAAACCTTGGTTGATACTACGGTTATAGAGCCGAAACCTAAGCGGGAATGTACGAAAAGACCATCAAACTATCTACCAATGTTGTCTAGCAGTGATGAAGATGACGAACCATACTTTCATGGTTTTAATACTGCCAAAGAGGAGCTTAATAAACCTACAGTTTTCGTACAGTCGCTAGTTCCCTCTTTAGACCTTTTGAGCAAAGATATAGGTAGGAAAGGAAAGGTGAACATGTCCAACGAGCAGATAGAGCAGTGGCTAAAAGACTCTGCATTAGCCGGTAGTAGTGTGGCCAAAGAAAATGACGCCATGCTAAAGTTTGGAGAAAAAATACCCACTGAAATTCCGAAAATAGAGAGTGTTCTTCCCCCAATTATTCCCGAGTTGAAGCCTTTGGATTCTGAAGAGCTGAAGTTGAAAGTAATCGAGCCACAACCGAGTTCTAGTAAGGAAATATTACCGGACAACAAACCGAAGACGGAGCTTAAGTCGCCTTTGGCGGATCGTAAGTGGATTTTTAAAAAAGACAAGAAAGAATTAATGCCGAATAAAAACGCGTTTTCGCCAGAGAATGAATGTAGTGTTTACGCATTTGGCGAAGACAACGAAGATATTGTTAGTACTCCGTTTAGAAGACCATCTAGAAGACCATCAAGTACTGCCACCTCGCGATCTGAAGATGATTTGTCGAAAAATGATGAGTTGTCTAAGCAAGGTAAATATATTTTTTTATTTATGTTAGGTTTCGTCTGAGGTACAAATGTTTCATTGCCATAGATGTGTAATATCGAGCTGATATAGGTCTATTTTATAGATATAAATGGAAACTATAGTTTGGTTTCATTGCGTCGCTAGAGTTGTTATGGGCCTCTTGATAATTTTTCTCTTTTGGGGTGAAGGAGACAGTGCACTTCCAAAAATACCTAGGATGTTAGTTACATCGTTTACATTGGTGTCCTTTAAAAAATTGTCAATAATCTAACCCATATTATTAAATATAAGCTGTATAGTGACGTTCAGCAACAGTGTCCTTGTAACAGTTTCAACATCAATGCATTTCACCAATTAGGCCGAATAAGTTGTAACTTTGAGCTAGATGCTTGGAATATCAATATTAAACTCTGCGGTCAATTTTTATTCACTATCACTTGATACTGTTGGAACTTGCTAAAGGTGTACTTAGCAATATTGTTAATTATGGGGCAATGCATATTACATCTTACCATCACGAAAGGAAACATTTTAAAGATCCTAATCATTTCTAACCACTGGTCCTGGCTCTGGTTTAACTGTTCTTTGTTTAACTAATATCTTGACACAGGTATATCTCCTCAGTATCTCAATGATGTTTATAAGGTGTACTTGGTTGGATCTGATCTGTTTGTATTATGGATGGCAAATCTTTTGGTTGGCCTTTGCATTTTCCTCCCCTAATTCTCGCTTTTCTTGACAGCTACCTGCTATAAATCTGGCTGACTATATGTGTTAAAAACGTAATGTCCGGGATAGTGTCATATAAATTGAAATTGATTGTGGTTAGAGATGCAATTTTTTTCCATCTTTCTTTTTTGATTTTTTTGTGGCCTTTGCCTGTTACACTTAGAGCTTGAGGGTAACGTCTTACCTTAATTTGGATCAGGTCAATGAATAGGAAAAAAGGCAGAAAATAAACCTACTACATAAAACTACAGCAGCCATTTGCTGGGTGTTTAGTAAAATCAAATTTAAGCTGGTGCAAGTGGTGATAAGGAACATAGGGCCCCTTGAGGCATCATATTAAAAAGCTGAACAGATTGAATACGACTTTTTTCCGTACGGTTGTGCTGGTAGGAGATTCCGATATTTTCGTTGATTTATATGAGTAAAACTAGTCGTGAGGTCGCGATTTTAACAATGGTGGTGATTTTTGTTGTGTGAAATAGGTCTGAATAGTGTCGAAAGTTTTTATCAGCTAGTTTAGTGAGAAATTGCTATCAAATTCTTTAAGAATAGAGGATAAACAGAACACAACACTTTGGAAGGCTCAGTATGGTAAACGAGTGTGCAGGCGTAGAGGACAACACTGCAGGAGGCGACCCTGGTGGAACTAGAAATATTTGTTTTAAGTGTAAATCTGTTTTTGAGGATTTAAAAACTGTTATATAGTGCACGTTGTGCGAGCATTTCTACCACGGTAAATGTGAAAATGTCAATGTTCGGGGTTTTCACATGAAAAAGTTAACATGGAAGTGCAGACAATGGAGTGATAGTAAAACTGAAAATGTGTGGAAGGTCGAGAAAGAGAAGCAGAGCCGATTATTCTGTTGGTCAAACTATGCTTGAAGGGGTAAACGATACTTTGGGGAAATTGTTGAAAAACACCAATGAGTTAAACCAGAAAGTTGATCAGTTGTTGGCAAAGAATCAGTGTCTCAAGATGGAGATTGTTAATTTAAGAGAGGTTTAGTTAAACAATAATACTTCGGTCAAGCCGAATGCGTCATACGCTTCGGTTGTTGGAAGCCAATCACACAACAACAAAGTTCTATTGATTAGACAAAAGAGTCAAAAAAAGGATGTAGGCAAGATTAGGAAAGACTTGCAAGAAAAAGTAAATTCTGGGGAACTTGGAGTTGGGGTTAGTTTGGGTTCTTCAACAAAAGATGGAAGTCTCATACACTCAGTTGTGGAAATGAAAAGGAAATATCGAGTGTTCAGTCAGAAACTTGGTAGCGGATATGAAGTTGGCAGGCCGAAAAAACTTGAACACGGAATTAAGGTTATGGGAATAAATGAGTGCGAACATGGTGTCGCCGATGAAGATATTATCGATCGAGTAATAAAGCAAAATGAATTGCATAAAAGTAATATCGTGTTTGAAACCGACTCTAGCACTTATAACTCGCTAATTAATAGGCAAAAAAATGAATCTGGGTTGGACCAGATACTGGATTTTTAACGACTACGGAATTATACGATGATATAATTGTAATAAATATGGACGTTTTCAAAAGGAATGTAAGGACAAGAAAATTTGCTCAAACTGTGCAGAGGGAATGCCAGAAAGATTTTGCTAAATGTATTATCTCGGTTATGTCAAATGAAAAGTATGGAATGCATCTGAGAACTGATCATACTGTATGGGATGTGTCCAACTGTGAGACATTTAAACGCATAGAAAAAATTCAATGAAATACATTTTTGCAATATCAATTAGATAAGAGTGTCAGCAAAAACTGTAGTATTGTGTATTTTTAACTGCCAGGATTTTTTAAATAATAAAGACAATATACTAGTGTTTATAAATGATTCGAGACCGAAGTTATTTTTTTTTGTCAGAAACCCATGTGTCTGTTGAGATCGAACTTCTTGAGCTGAGTGTTGGTGGTTATAGGATGGAAAAGTGCGTAACAGATAATAGAAGAATAGGTGTAATGGCTTTAAGTAAGTATAAGATTAGATCGATAAAATGTGAACAAAATTATGTATGGTTATTGTCGATCGAATTTTCTTTAAATAGGATTAAGTTTCTTTGTACTATTATATACCATCCGCCTCAAACTAAAGATGGTTCATTTATTGAATTTTTTTGTGAATATCTGGATAGCCTGAGTGTGTTTGAGGGCGCAAACATTGTAGTGGGGGACTTCAATTTTGACTTACTGAGGTCAACTTTTTATGGAGAAAAGGTTTTGTCTGTTGTATATTTGAATGGTTTTTCACAGATTGTTGATTCTCCTACACGAATCACTAATAGAAGCCAAACACTGATTGACTACATAATAACCAGTAACAGAATGTTACCCTTTAATGTACATCTAACACCAAAGATAAGTGATCACTGTATCTTGTCGATACACCCTGCGGTAGAAGCAAATAGAAACTCTGACGTAATCATTTGCTCTAGATTTATGAAAAATTATAGTCCGGACCGGATACGGGATTACTTGCAAAATACTGTATGGACGAATGATAGTGCAGATGTAAATGTTTTGGCAGTATTATGAACATTTTGAATTTTATGTGCCCTAGAGAGAATAAGGTGTTTAAGCAGAAGTATATGAACAATATTTGGATAACAAATAATATTAGGGAAAATATGCAGGTTAGGGATAGTTTGTATGTACGAGCGGTGAATGAAAAAAATATATATAGTTTGGGGGGAATATAAGAGGATGCGAAATTACATTGTCAATCAAATTAAAATTGAAAAAGAAAGACATTGAGATTATTGATAACAAAAAAATAACCCGTGGAAAATGTGGAAAAATTTAAAATTATTACTTCCCGAAAAAAGTTCGCAAATACCGGACGAAATTAAATTTGAGATTGAATGTATCACGGATGAATCTCGTATTGCCAATGAATTTAATAAATATTTTGTAAACGGTATCATCGAAGTGTAGTGTCCCCAGATATTCCTACACAGATGGGGTTACATTGGCCACTACGGAAATAATTACTGAGCTCCCGTTTTGAGACGGAGATGAAAGAATATTAAAAGAATTATTAAAAAATGTTAGTGGTGGTTTCAGTGGGATTTCTAAATTGATCATGTTTGATGTGTGTTGTGTGGTTGGCGATCGTTTATTGAATGTTATCAATGCGACGCTCTCAAGTGGTCGATTTCCAGACAAGTATACAGAGAGTACAGAATACAAATGTATACAATGAATTTAGACCAATAAACACTGTCGAAATTTATGAAAAAATATTGGAATTAGTTGTAAAAAAACAGCTTAATAAACATTGTGAAAACAATAACATGTTAGTCGTAAATCAGTCAGGTTTCCCTGAGTTTCACTGATGTGAAACTGTAGTCGTTAATATTTGTGATATTTTTAAAAGAGAATTAGATAAGGGTAACATGGTTTTAGCAGTGTTTTTAGATTTTAAAAGAGCATTCGAGACGGTTGACAGGAATTTATTATTGAAAAAATTAAATAGCATAGGATTTAAAGACACGGTTTTGAGATGGTTTGAGTCATATTTGAGCAACAGACAACAGAGTCAAATTTTAAAACTGTATGTCTGGTTCTTTATATTTTCGACATGGGGTCCCCGTCCCACAGGGCACCGTGTTGGGTCCTTTGTTGTTCCTGCTATATATTAATGATATTGTGCGGGTAATAAATTGGTGTAATATCGAATTATTTGCCGACGGCACGATGATTTATTTGGCTAGGGAAGATTTGGGTAGCATGCAACAAATTATCAACCATAATTTAGAAAAAATCCTCACATGACTTTGTACCAACAAATTGTGCATAAATACCTCAAAATCAAAATTTAGCTTATTTGGAAAAAACACAGCTTAAAACACATTAATATTGAAGCTATTAATATAGTTATTAATAATGACCAAATAAAGCATGAACATCAGATCAAATACTTAGGAGTAATGTTTGATTCAAATTTAAATTTTTATGCACATGCTGATTATGTATCCAGAAAGTTTTCTAAGAAAGTTAGTTTTATTGCTAGAGTGCGAAATCAGTTGTCACTGGGAACAAAATTGTTGTTGTATAATAGCATAGCTGCACCCCACTTTGACTTTTGCTCCACAGGGTTATATGGTTTGCCGCCATTTAAGATTGATCAGATCAGATTAGTGATGTTGGTAGCGAATATTTCCATCCGAATTTTGCAGGAAATTTCAGAAATTTCCTAAATATTCGGTCCTGAAAAAGCGAATATTCGCCTAAATCCGAATATTTAAAAAGAAACAAGGAAACCCGATGAAATATTCGCGCGGGCGTTTCACAATTTCTCAATTCGTTAACATCTTTCGATTGAACAAATCAGTTGCTACCGGGAAATCCCTGTTCTCCGTTACGTTTCGGAATTTCTATGTGTTAGGGCTGTTTATTTTCAGTCTGTATTAGTGAGATGTGAGGTAAGGCTAAATTTGTTTACCATTGCAGCAAAATGCCGAAGAATAAGTTACCAGTGTGGAAATATTTTACTGTTGTAACAACTAATAACAAAAAATAGTTTAAGTACATCTATTGTAACAACAAATATACAAAACGAACAAGCTTGGCACCTGAAAGTTTTTCAGATTAAGCTAATTTTCAGATATTCATATTTAATGTTTTTTTTTATAGTTTTAATATTTTGTTTCCTTTTTAGTTCATATAATATGTTTATATATAATACCTGAATAAGTGTCAAAAACCGTTAAGTCACCATACAATGAATTTATGTTTTTAGTAGTATTTTAAGTCTAAAATACATAGGTACCTATGTACTGATAGTACATATCAATACCAAATAAAACAAGATATTTTTGGTTAATAACCTTTCAAATATATAAGTTCCAATTTATTTTTTTATTTATTTTTTTAATATCATTTCATGTAGCATGTAGTATATAATAAAAGAATAAAATAGGTAATTCCAAATGTCTATTTAAATACCTTTTATATAAAATTTCATATATATCCGAAAGTTTCCTAAAGTTTCTGAAATTTCCTGCAACATTAAAAAATTTCGGAAACTTTAACAACACTAGATCAGATACAGATTGTGCAAAACAGAGCTATGAGAACTATACTGAAATGTAATAAGTATGCACCTATTGCCACGATGCTTAAAGTGTTAAATATCTTATCTGTCAAAAATAAAATTGTATTCAGTTTTCATGCATTTATATTTAAGGCTAAAAACAGAATGTTACCACCATATATCTGTGATGGACTAAAATAATTTAGAGATGTTCATATATATAGCATCAGAAATTGTTCTGATTATATATTGGTTGATAGATGTAACACTAATCAGATGCTCAACTCTGTTTTATATAAAGGTCTACATGATTTTAACTTGTTACCAAATATCGTTAAGCACTCTACCAATTTGAATGTTTTTAAAAGGATGGTAAGAGCCCATATATTGAGTTAGTCTTAGGGTTATTGGTATTTTATGTTCTTTTATACCTTATATGTTTTTGGATATAGCTATTCGCTAAATAAAGTCTTATTATTATTATTATTATTATTATTATTATTATTATTATTATCTGACGGTTCCGCAATTTGTCAGCGGAATATCAGCGTTGTTGAAAAAATGAGGCGCAACTACTAGATACGGAGTTCCCACAAAATATGTTTAAAATAGAGGTAAATAGGCTTTTTTGTACAAATAAAACAAATATAAATTTAAACTTTAATGAAAGTTAGCTCTGTTACTAAAGTCTAAAAGAGTTTAGGCAATCCTTATTTCCGACAGTTTGCTGGTGATCTTGAACGATTTTTCTATGATATTGATAATATACGTTTCTGACTCCACCACTCGCAACTCATACTAGCGGCGCCGAATGTCTGTATCATTTAAACTACGATCAGTGCGTGATAACCAGATTAATTAATTTTTTATTCAATACGTTTAAAAGTCTGTTTCTAAATTTCTAAATATTCACTGTCGAATTACAAGCAATTCGATTGTTAGCTCGTTGCGAAGAAGCAATCCAGAAACTGGTATTTGAGTACTTTATTGTAGATATCTTGAATTTTATGTTTCCAGGGCAGTTTAGGAAACCTACTCCTTCTGATCCAGAAGATTCCCGGTGCTTTAACATTCCCCAAAATCCCACGAAGCACACCAAAATTACCAAGGTCGAAACTATGGTACCCCCATCAAATTATCATAGTAAAAGACAAATGAAACCGAATCTAGATAGATTTCCAGAACCTTTCGACGATTGTAAGTATAAAATTCCCAGTTCACCGAGCGCTAGCAGTGGAAGCAGCGCCAAATTATACAAGAAAGGATCACAGAAACAGAAAGGGAAAGCATGGGAATCCATAAACCCGGTGTATGTGTCCGATTTTCCGAAACCTACTGATCCCGCCAAGCTGGTAGAAGCTCCTGTTTTTCATCCTACAGGTAAGTACCTGCTTATCTTTAAAAATAGTCTTATCGGAAAACTTTTTGATAAACCTTGTAGATGATCTTTTACTCTAAATACTATATCTGATAATGAACCGGTAAAAGAACTGGTTAGAGACTACGAACCAGTATCCCGATGCACCCCTAGGATAGATATTACTGTTCGTCGGTATTTCTCTTAGAGATAATATCATACAGGGCTTGTCTTAGTGTTATTTAGTATGACTTTTTTTGGCACTGTGCCGACAGACCTCCATCCTTAACGAAGATTGCGGTGTCATTCATGAACGTCGTTTAGTCATACTAATAGATTGCCATGATATTAAAACCAGATACTCTGTAAATTCTCATGCCTCAAGAATGTTTAACATGCGAGATATCTACCATTGAATATATTTATTAATAGGGTTATAACCTTATTAATTAAATCGTTTTATTCACGTTGCACACATCGAATTCCTGCTATAGACTGTTGATTTATGTGCAGACATATATTTAACTCCTACATATTGTCACGGCTAGCCTAACAACCATCCGAACCTTTTTGTGCTACCCTATAAAACTAGCCGCCGCCGTGCCGCTCTCTTCCCTGTCTGTATGACTCATCGCCCGGCCGGTCGCGAAGTTTCAGGATCGCTGGAATTGTCTCGATGGCCTCGTCGAGATCATATAGAGTGGCCTCGGAATACTTCCCGAATATTCGTGATGGATTGGAGATTATATATAAGCGGACCTAAGGCCAATGTTAGTCAGTCGGTTAGTCAGCGAGTTCAGTTCAGTTAATCATTGAGTGTTGAATAGACATTAGTTGTAAAGTTATAAGAGTAGTATAGAGTGTTAAATTGTATACAGTGGTAGTGAATAAAGAGAGTATTACTTGAAAATAGCAAAGTTGTAATTCTGTTAAGAACCCACGGGAAAAACGTAACATTTGGTGTCAGAAGTGGGATTGTGAAAGGACCGGACTTGTGAAGTATTTTTCGAGGAAAGAAAAGGGTACAAGTAAGTCAACGAGACCCTTTGGTTGGTGGATTCTGTGAAAATTTTATAAAATTCTATGGTCAATACGAGGCAACAAGCGGCAGAAATGGAACAAATAAATAAAATGTTGGCCGATTTTATGGATAATTTAAATGCTGAGAGGCGAGCGGATCGGGAAGAGGATGAACGTAGAAGGCAAGTGGATCGGGAAGAGGAAGAACGTAAAAAGCAAATAGAACAGGACCGGCTTCAGAAAATTTTAAAAGATCAAGAAGATAAAAGACAAGCGGAACGGGAACAGGATGAACGTAGAAGGCAAGCAGAACAGGACCGGCTTCAGAAAATTTTACAAGATCAAGAAGATAAAAGGCAAGCGGAACGGGAAGAGGCTGAAGGTAGAAGGCAAGCAGAACAGGAACAGCTGCAGAAATGGATGCTGGATGTAATTGTAGGCGAGCAAGGAAAATTACAGAAAATATTGGACGGGCAAAATGAGAAATTTGAAAAAGAAGTAAACAATATACAAAAAGAAGTTGTAACTGTACAAAAAGAAGTAAGAGACGTACAGAAAGAAATGAAGAATCTACAAGCAGAAGTTTCCAGACTAAAAAATCAAGGATCCACCGAGAGGGTATTCGGCACAGGACAACATATTAAACCTCCACCCTATGACGGTCAAACATCCTGGACAATGTACAAAAGACAATTTGAAGCCGCTGCTGTTGCCAACGGTTGGAATAATGAAGAAATGGCTACATCACTAGTGGTAGCGCTTCGTGGATCTGCCCTGGAACTACTGCAGACCATTCCCATCAGCCAACAAGGGAAATATGACATACTTGTAGCTGTCCTGGAGAGACGATTTGGAGACCAACACCGAAGACAACTGTATCAGGCACCAGTAAAGTCTCGGCATCAGAAGCCTGGGGAAAACCTGGAAGAATTTGAGGCAGACATTAGACGTCTCATTCAATTGGCCTACCCGGGAGCGACAGAGGAATTTCAAGAGGAACTTGTTGCTGAATATTTCGTGGATGGTATCAGAGATCCAGAAACTCATAAAATGCTACGCCTAGCCAAATTTGATAACAGCCGTGAAGTTTTGGGTAGAGCTCTGGAAATCGAGGCGGCCTGTAACATCTCTAAGCCAGCAATCAGGGACGTATCCACCAAGGAAGAAAATTTGGCGAACAGTTGTGAACTAACTGAAATGGGCGGTATTTTGAAGAAATTAACCGAAATTCTTCAGGGCGCGGGGAGATTCCGGGAGTCACTAGAAGTTAGGCCATACAACCGTAATCACTGCTATAGATGTGGCAAGACTGGACACTTCAAAAGGGACTGTCGAGTACAAAGGTTCCAGGAGCCAATAGAAGATAGGCCACATAACCGAAATACATCAAATCAGTGCTATAGATGTGGAAAGACTGGACATTTCAGAAGGGACTGTCGAGTACGTATATTCAGGGAGCCAACAGAAGTTAGACCATGTAATCGAAAGGCTATAAATCAGTGCTATAGATGCGGCAGGACTGGGCATTTCAAAAGGGACTGTCAAGTACAAAGATTTCGGGAGCCACTAGAAGATAGGCCACGTAACCGAAATGTATCAAATCAGTGCTATATATGTGGCAACATTGGGCATTTTAAGAGAGACTGTCGAGTACAACTACGACCTACAGCTCCATCCAGAGACAACAGCAGTTCAAAGCCAAGTCAGGAAGAGTTGAAACAATATAACTTTAAGGCTACGCACAGGGAAGGAAGATGGCATAGTAATACAGATGCTTTATCCAGAAGGTCATGTGAGGATAATTATAAACATCGCCGAAGATTTGACCAACGAGAAGGAATCACTCCCATTAGGCGAATCACGTTTAAGGTTGATCAGCAGTGGACCACAGAGCAATTAAAGAAAGATCAGCTTGAGGATAATGAAATAGCACTACTACTAAAAGCTAAGGAAGAACGTCAACCAAGACCAAGCTGGAGAGATATTTCAACTAAGGGACCTACTTTTAAATCTCTGTGGGTTCAGTGGGACTCCCTGGTAGTCGAAAATGGACTCCTTAAATGAGCCTGGGAAAGCGCCGATGGCAAAGTAGTGAAGACGCAGTTAGTGGTACCAAGGAAGAGGGTATCGGAAGTTCTGGACGAAGTACATAATAGAAAGTTTGGTGCTCATCTCGGAGTTAACGGAATGATTGACAAGATCCGCGACAGATTTTACTGGGTCAACTACTGCCAGGATGTGAAATCATGGTGCCAGCAGTGTTCAACCTGTGCCCCAAGTCAAGGATCCCAGACAAGATCCAATGGGAAGATGAAACAGAATGATGTGGGACTACCGTTTGAACGTCCCGCCAGTGACCGAATGAAGGCTCGATATGATCTCTAAGCTAACTCTAGGGGATTTCGGATGAACGATAAAGTCTGGTTATATAACCCGCAAAGGAAGACAGGAAGATCTCCCAAGCTAACACCAGTATGGGAAGGACCCTATACGGTCATCAAAAGAATTAATGACGTTGTGTATAGAATTCAGCGTAGCCCCAGAAGCAAACTGAAAGTTGTCCACCTCGACAGGTTGAAAGCATATCACGGACATGAAGTAGCTGATCGGGACGATCAGAATTAAGAGGGAGGCAATGTTACGGCTAGCCTAACAACCATCCGAACCTTTTTGTGGTACCCTATAAAACTAGCGGCCGCCGTGCCGCTCGCTTCCCTGTCTGTATGACTCATCGCCCGTCGCCGGTCGCGAAGTTTCAGAATCGCTGGAATTGTCTCGATGGCCTCGTCGAGATCATATAGAGTGGCCTCGGAATACTTCCCGAATATTCGTGATGGATTGGAGGTTATATATAGGCGGACCTAAGGCCAATGTTAGTCAGTCGGTTAGTCAGCGAGTTCAGTTCAGTTAATCATTGAGTGTTGAATAGACATTAGTTGTAAAGTTATAAGAGAAGTATAGAGTGTTAAATTGTATACAGTGGTAGTGAATAAAGAGAGTATTAGTTGAAAATAGCAAAGTTGTAATTCTGTTAAGAACCCACGGGAAAAACGTAACAATATTGTGTAGTAAAGTTTCATTTAATGATACTTGTTTTATTTTGTTGTTATTTTAAATTTACTCATCTAAATTTAGATCTATATCGAAGTTTCAAGTAATATATGTTTTATGTAACAAGAATTGATGTATCTAAACATTCCTGTATTATAATAACGCCAAGGCATTAGGCAATATCGTTTGTTCTTGCCGATGATGACACTCTTTCCACGAAGGCTTTTTAAATTCTACCGGTCAAATATTATAATTAAATCCTTTATTTAGCAAATTGCTAGTTACTAAATTTACTGTAAACAAATAAATAGACAAACAAAATGCAAAAAATATCGAAATTAATTAAAATATTAGCAAGAAAAAAACAAATCTAGATTAAATGACGTAATTGCGTCCCTACAAATAATCACAAAAGAACAACAATAGGCCTAACAAACATTTCACTCTCGCAGTAAATACGACTTTAATAGTCCCTTAAAAGTAGAGACCAACCGAAAACCGTTTTTTTCTTTTCGGCCGAAACCGAAAACGTAATTCAGCATAAAGTTATTTTTCGGCCGAAAACCGGAACAGAAAACGAATTTCGGAATAAAGATCCTTTTCGGCCGAAAACCGAAACCGAAATTTGGTGTAAAGTCGAAAACGAAAAAGAAAACAAATTTCAAATTTCTGTTGTCACAGTTTATAGAAATTTCAGATAAAAACCAATAAGATTACAAATAAAATATGAAGAGAGAAACCACGTGCTTCTTCATTTCTCGAAATAGAAATCAAATATCAAATCTCATTCTGCCTTCTGGCAAATGCTTCGTCATTGGTCATATATAGCTTATTCGCTTTATTATTATCATTGTGTTCCTCGAAGTTCGACGATCATCCCCATCATGCTGAGGTATTTAAGATGGCGAACGATACAGTAGTTCCGACCGACGATCCTGAAGAAAAACGGTGTAAATACTGTAAAAATGGTGTTACATCCGGTGTTAAGTCTATAATTTTTAAATACATGTCTCATAGTTCTTGTGCCCTAAGAGTAACAGGGCTAAAAGTAGTGAGTGGTAGCAAAAATCTTGTTAAATGCACCTGTGGCGGCAAATCCGACGAATTATGACAATGAAGCAAAAAGTATGGAAATTCTTTACCTAAAACAGTTAATGGAAGAAATGATTGATAAAAATAATATACTAAAACATAATAACAGTCTCTTAATAGAGAATATCGTAAGGTTAGAAAACCAAAGCCTGCAATAACGTGGATCGGTAAACACAAACGGAAAAAATGTAAACAAAAACAATAATAAACAAACATACAAAGAAAAATTGGCACCTTTGCAAGCAAATCAACATAGCAGCAGGCACGTAGGCCAAGTAACCCAACAAGAACATTTACAGGGTGAAAAGAGGTGCATGTGAAGTTATGATCAATAAATATATTAAGGACAAACCTGGGTTTGAAAACGTGAATGTCACAGTTAAGGAACTACCCATGGCGAAATAGTCTATTAAGATACTAGTTTTAAAAGACCATATTTTTTCGCACGAGCACGAAATTAGGAAACGACCCGCTTGCGGGGAGTTTCCTAACGTGCGAGTGCGCTAAATGTCTTTTAAAACGTGTATTTTATACTATTTTTTCTATTTTGCACGTTTTTTAATGAAACATTTTAATTTATTCTAGTCGCAATCAAAAGTTAGCAGGCCATCTTGTCATTTTTGACGTCTTTATTAGTAGAAATCCCATTGAAAGGTGTCGAAATTTTTGCTACTGAGCCTTGACATTGAACAATTTTGTTAATATCATAGCAACCAGTCAACAAAAGTAGTGTCGAAAAGAGCTTCTTTTCGACCTACTTTGCGTATCGAAAAGACTTCTTTATGATACCAAAATAGAAAAAACCAATTAAAAGCTTTTGTAGTGGCAGCCCCAATACAAAAGAAGGATGAAATATATGATGAGACATTCTGGCCGAGCATCAAGACTTCCTGAAGAATGCAAATGAGTTTTTTCAGTAAGGAATGCTTCACTGAATCGCCCAGAACAAGCTTCCCTTGAAACAAATAATACCAAAAACAAATCAAAACTAAGTGTGCTCCACCAAAATGTACGTTCATTGAACAATTGCATCAGTGAACTAGAAAAGCTTCTATCCACACATCCTATAGATGTGTTTTGTGCCAGTGAACACTGGCTTGGAGAAAATCAAATAAATACCCGCACAATAAATGACTTTAGCCTTATTTCATGCTTCTGCCGTGAGGTTGGATCGCATGGTGGTGTGGCTATTTACGCAAGGAACCATCTTCCATGTAATGCAAGACCTGATATTTCAAGATTATCATTACCCTTTAACATAGAATCTGCTGCAATAGAATCCAGTAATATAGGTGATAACGACAAATACATAATAATTGCGATATACCGCGGTCCCAATGGGGATTTTCAAACTTTTTATCAGTCTTGCAATTACTTTGTCACACAAGCTAATTGGAGAACTCTGAAACCATTATAGCTGGAAACTTTAATATAAATTTCTTATCGGAGCCTAAAAACAAAAGTGACTTATTTAGGATTCTGCAAACATTCAACATGGTCACAACCATTGATAAAAACACAAGAATAACTAGTACCAGTGAAACATGTCTTGATAACATAATAATTAATAGAGCTTGTAACTTTTCAACCTCTTTGGTAAATGGACATATTTCTGATCACATTGGCCAAATTTTAAATATGTATTTTGAAACCGTAACAACTATATCATATGTTTATTCTAGAAATTTTAGTGATTACAATATAAATAACTTTTTAAGATAATTAAATAAAGAAGATTGGAAACCAATATACCACGACAAACCACTTGATATAAAATGGCTTTCTTTTAAAAACATATTTCTACACTATTTTCACTTACACTTTCCATTAGTAAAATATTACATAAATAAAACCTACCAATTTACTTGCTCTCAAGAAATAGAACTTTGTAGACAGCAACTTGATTTGTATATGTTCTGTCCTTGTACAAACGGGATTGCAAAAATGAATATGTAAATCTCAAAAATCATTATAAAAGTCTGTTAAATAAATCAAAAAATGACACCATAAAAAGAAGACTAGCCTCTGCTGACAGCAAATCTAAAGTAACCTGGCAAATCATAGATGAGCTAACTAATCGTAATAAAGGCGAAAAAAATATTTTCCCAATTGGGGATGATTTATTACTTGCCAATAATTTCAATAACTATTTTATAAATTGTGCTGTCAGACCACCCAACAAGGCACCCTCTATTCTGCCCATTCAATCATCCTTAAACTCTATTTATCTAACAGACACAACTCAACAGGAAATTATAACAATAGCTAACAACCTTAAAAACAAATATCATAAGGCAAAGATGAAATCCCTATTTTTTTTTTTTTTAGAAAAATGTATACACTCAATTGTCGCTCCATTATGTCATTTAATAGATACTTCTTTTAGGGTAGGCAAGTTTGCTACGGACCTTAAAATTTCTATTGTAACTCCTATTTTTAAAAAGGGTGATAAAGAACTAATGTCAAACTACAGACCAATTAGCATGTAATCTTTATTTTCCAAATTCTTTGAGAAGGCAATGTATAACAGAATATTAACTTTCCTAACCCAGAATAAAACTTTAGATACCTTCCAACATGGCTTTCCAAAGGGCAAGTCAATAGAAACAGCTATACAGGACTTTATCGGGCCTGTTTTGGACGCCTTGGAGAGGGGCCAGAGGGTCTGTGGGATGTTTCTGGACCTTTCCAAGGCGTTTGACAGTCTCGATCATGAGCTACTTATGGACAAATTGTTTAAATATGGAATAAGGGGAACTGCATGTTCATGGATGCAGTCCTACCTTAATGAAAGATCCCAAGTGGTCAGAATCAGGTCCGCAGGTCACCAAGTCCTATCAGAGGAACAACGGGCTCTTTGGGGCGTACCCCAGGGCAGCATATTGGGCCCACTGCTTTTTGTTACTTTTTTAAATGATTTGCCCTTAGAGATGACCCCATATGGCTGCAAAACTGTAAACTACGCTGATGACACGAATGTAGTATTGCAAGAAAGCACAATAGATGCACTAGAAGTCTCATGTAACCACCATTTCAAAAGCCTAGAGGCGAGGTTTTCAAAAAATAAATTAACACTAAATATCACAAAAACTCAATGCGTATTTTTTAAAACAAAGAGAGATAATTCAATATTTCAAGAAAAAATTAAATTGGGTGATGATGAAATAAATATCAGTGTTTGTAGTAAATTACTGGAAATTTACATAGATTCAAGCTTAACTTTCGATGACCACCTAGTATATCTGGATAAAAAGCTAGCTTCGACATGTTATGCCTTAAGGGTATTGGCCAACACTCCACCATAGAAACATTAAAGATAGCCTACTATGGTATATTTTATTCCCATTTAAAATTTGGAATCATCTTCTGGGCCAATTCCTCTAACATCGATTCAGTCTTCATAAACCAAAAATCAGCCATAAGAATAATTAACAAAACAAGACCTTACTCAAGTTGTCGTGGTATTTTCAAGTCAAGTAATATTTTAACTGCTCCCGCAGTTTCAGTTTTTGAACACATTGTGTTCCTGAAAGGAAATCCAGACCTTTTTTCCCAGTTCTTAATTAATCATTCACATAATACTCGAGGCCAATATATAATTTCCATATTCATAAGCTAACACTAACTGAAAAAAAAAATGTTTTTACTCATGCATTAAGTTTTATAACCATTTACCAAAGAAAATAAATGAAATAACGAATGTTAAAATATTTAAAAGAAAATTATTTAAAATGTTATGTCACATGGAATCCTATAATATAAGTGAATGTTATATAAAATCAAAAACATTGTAACTATATTGTTAAGTACTATACACTTATTATACCAAACTGACTCATTGAAGTCTGCTCCTATATACACACTTGCTCTGTGTGGCAGCGGGCTCCAAATGAGTCGTATACTTTGACGTGTTTTAAACAATTACTCTGTAATTTTGTTTTGAACTAAAAGAAGTTATTTATCATGCTGCCATGGTGCAGCCGGAAGCGGCAGCGTAACAGTTACAGTTAAAAGCGGATAAAGACAGCTTGCGAAACACATTCCGACGCGTGACGAGTCCTGGGCTTGCGCGCGCTTCACAAACACATTTCTTGCTTTCAGCAGGTTTCGTGTTGCAGTGGTCAGATTCTGTGCTTGCGTTTGAGATGGCCCGGATTCGATTTCCGTTGGTACCAAGACATGTTTTTTATATTTTTTTAAGGTTATGTTTGTTTATTTTTTAAAATTTGGGTTAGTTTGTGTTAGGTTTGTTTGGTTGCGCCCCGGAGTGAGCGAAGCGAGCGAAGGGCATTGCATGAAGTAAAAAAAATACAAATGTAAACATTATACAACGCATGTGTTTGTGATGCGCGCGCAAGCCCAGGACTCGTCAGGCGTGGGAATGTGTTTCGCCAAGCTGTCTGTAACCGCTAGTGTCACGGTCATCCTGGTCACATACCACCTGTAGGAATGGCTAAAATTCTGAACGGCATGCAGCACAGGCGACGCTGGTCAGGAAGTCTGATTCTTCCTCGGGGAGACCACCCGGTCCCTGCACAATTGACACGTGGTACCCAAAACGTCGACAAGAGAGCCGCAACCCGACACGTGCTGACTCAACCGAGGACGAAGCGGAAGTGACCACCTAAAGGTGTTATGTGATCCTGGTCAGCCAGCAAAAGTGACACGAGCGACGATACCGCCAATAATTGTTTTCGGTTTCGCGGCAGAAACGTTTTTTTTTTCGGGCCGAAAAGGATATTTTAGCCGAAAACTGAAACCGAAAACGAAATTCGGTCGGTCTCTACTTAAAAGTGACAATAGATGTGACGTTTTTGATATAATTGGGTGATTTATTAAATGTGCCCAGCCCCCTATGAAATACTGAATTTTGTACATACGTTTTTATTCTATGGAGGAATGAAAAAGTAATGCTGAACTTCATTGTTATACATTAACTTATTTGAGAGTAATGAGGGTGTGTTACCAATCTCATTTTAAAAATAAAAACTAGCGCATTATATTTAACATGCTCTAGAGCGGGAAACCACTGTAAACACTCTAACATTAATTTGACTGAAGTGTACTTATTGCAAGAGAGAATTATTCTCATTGCTCAATTTGGAAGTTTTTGCAATTTAAACATTTTATTCTGATTTAGCAAGTAAATAATTGAGGAACAATTTTGTTACGTGGGTTCTGACGAAATTACAACTTTTACTACACTTCTCCAATAAATTAACGCACCACCAAAAAATAACCAAAAGTTTAAAGCAAATTTTTGTCCAAACTACTTGCCCGATTTGAATGAATTTTTTTTGACTGAAAGGTTGACTCTTCCAGAAAGTTATTGTACTACTGTATTTGCATAAAAACTTATTTTTCTATAAATACAGGGTGTTGCAATGATAACAAGTTTTTTTCATAAAATTTGTAACCCCCTGTGGAGTTCAACAGTTACAATATCAACTTAAAATTAAAATCAAAATGTAGCTTTATCTTTTTGGAACATTTTGTTCACAACAAGAGAAACACAATTTTATAACATAACATGTTTTTATTAATTTAAATTTGCATTATTCGCACTAAAGTGCAAGCAGGCTATGAAAAAATATGTTATAGTAAATTGTCATTAGCTAAATACAGGTGTCAAAACGCATTTCATAGAAGTGTATTTTCAGTGTTAGTCCTTACGTTTTTTCTTTGCAAAAACCTTCATTTTAATTAATATGCAACGTGAAACACGAAATTTTACTCGCGAAGAATGTGCTCAAGCATTAACATTGTTTGAGGAAGGCTGGAATTACCGAAGAATTGGTAGACGATTTAATGTATGTCATACAACCGTTTCGCGAGTTATACAAAGATTTAGAGACACTGGAAGCCATGGTCGCAGACCGGGACAAGGAAGGAATTCAGGAGCGGTTTTTAAGACTAGCAGCAATAAGACAACGTTTTGGAACAGCCCGGACCCTTCAAACCCAGCTTCGAGACGCTAATGGTTTACAAATTTGTGGTGAAACAGTTCGTCGGAGACTAAGAGAACACAATTTGAGACCTAGAGTTGCTGCTCGGGGGCCAACGCTAAAGGCTGTGTCCTTGTCACTGTAAATCAAAAAATTATATGTTCCATATAAAACGCACTGCAGCCCTTATTTACATTTTCACATATAGGACTGTGCTACGACCGTGTTGCGGTCGTCCAGTCCTATTGTGAAAAAAGAGAAGACGCTCGACGGCCGCAGCATGGTAGGCGCACAGTCCTATATGTGAAAATCAGCCTTTACTCGAGATCATCGAAGAGCCAGGCTAAATTTTTGGTTATTTTTTGATGGTGCGTTAATTTATTGGAGAAGTGTATTTTAAACTAATACTCTCTTTATTCTTTATCACTGTATACAATTAAACACACTAAACTTTATAACTATTAGATCTTTACAATTCAGAACTCAATGATTAACTAACTGCAACTCGCCTCTATTCGCTATTTACATACAGTCTTAAAATATATCGCGATTACTCAGGACGAAGCGAGGCCTCTATATTATTCTCGTCCAAGCATCGGGAGAATTTCGCAGTTCCTGAACCTTCGCGGCCGGCGATGACTCATACCACCGAACATTAACAAGAGACTAGAAGGTCCACTCTCAGTCGGCACTTTTGATGTAGCGCTTACAAAGGCGAGACGCCAGACTTTGGACGAGACGGGGTGAAACGTGGCACCAATCCTGAGCGGTTAACCATCATTTCACCAGGTTCCGCGACGGGGCAAGGAGGGAAACGCTGGGGGCGGTGCTTAGAGTATATTGTTAATGTTCGGTGCTCATACGTAGACGCGGCAAGGCTAGTTCTATAGGGTAGCACAAAAACATTCGGATGACTGCTAGCCGTGACAATAATTAAAATGTGGCAAAATCCATGTGTTATAGACAATCAGGTTTGACCACATCGATAAATATGAAGAGCATCTTGCTAAATAATTCACGTTGTAACTAATTTTGAAAACAACATAGTTAGCATGATCCTTAAAAGAGAACTTCTCATCCACGATCACTCCCAAATACTTCATTTTTTGAACCCGTTCAATTTTACAATCCCCCATGCTCAAAGTATAATTGCTTGAAATTAAATCATTCCTGACCTTATCAGCCCCTATTATAATAAATTTAGTTTTTGTCCCGTTAATTTTCAACAAATTTTAGCAAGTGTACCTGTAAATACTGGCTAAAGCGATATTAATAGTATCAACCGTAAGTTGTATAACCCTTGATGAGAAATATACTAAAGTATAATCTGCAACAAGTGCACAATAACTATGCTAACAACTCTAACCAAATCGTGAATGTAAGGACAAACAGCGGTCCTAAGAGACCTCCTTGTGGTACGTCATGATCAATTAAAGCTTCCTACGAGTATTTCCCATTCACATTAACTGTCTGTTTTCTGTTTTTGAGGTAATGCTGAAACCACCTTCGTCATACCCCCAAAACTCATACATTCAAGTTTAAGCAATAATATTTTACTGTCAATGGTCTCAAAAGCTCTCTGCAATACGAGAAATATTTATTGGTTTCAACATATTCCAGTACCCGAATATAGACAACCTTTTCCAATATTTTTTCTATTGCACTGAGCATATTCACTGGACGAAAATTTGCAGCCTCAATAGAATTGGCCTTTTTTTAATAGGAAATATTGCTGATAAGTTTAGTGTATCGGGAAAGCGTCATTTTCCATAGAACAATCCACCAAATTTATTATTGGATCTTCTATGCCATTATTTTAAGCACCTCTGCACTCGGGCCATCCGAGCTATTTATATTTTGAAAAAAAAAAACACTATATTTTTCAGCGCGCCCGTGTCAAACAATTTAAAATCAGAAAAAACATTCACACAAAAAGCCTCACTATCTGTAATTGTCAATACCCCCCAGTGTGCCTACTAATACTATCCACTTTTATACATTCATAACCATTAACGCAAACTTCTGAATCACTTCCTCCTCTATTAAATGTGTTTCCGATATACAAACAATTTTGCCATTTCCACTTGACTAGTGAATGAATCTCATCATGATGGGAAAGTAAGCTAAGTGATATCCACACTAAACTGATAGTAGCCCTGCTTTTTGATGAGGAATTCGTGTAACACATTCATCAGTCGAAGGTTTTGTCACAGAGCACAGAAATCTTTCTATTTTTGAAACCCTCCATTATGAAAGCAGCCAGGTTTAATATTCGTAGCGCCACGAACAACGATTGTTAATTTGATGGTCACCCTTCTATTACCTTTTATTCAATACTAAAATATCATTTAGACCCCTTAAAGCAGCCTAGAAAACGTTTATTCTCTGGTTTAACCGGAGATAGCCAATGTTTATCAATGGATTGTAAAAACTAAGTTATAGATGTATAAGCTTAGTTTTGCTTACAATATATTTATTAAACTGGCAAATAAATACATACAATTTCAGATCAAGAATTTCAAGATCCACTGGAATACATCGAACGCATACGTCACAAGGCAGAACAATTTGGGATTTGCAAGATCGTACCTCCGAGTACGTTCAAACCTGAGTGCAGGGTATCCGATGACATGCGGTTTACTGCTTATAACCAGTATGTGCACAAGATGCTTCATAGATGGGGACCAAACTTTAAAGAATTCATAGCTATCAGAAAGTATTTGGCTACGCAGAGTATTTTTTTGAAAACTCCTCCATTGGCAAGTATTCCTTTGTTTTAAATATTCCCGGTCAGATTCCGTGCAGCAAAAAATAATACTGAGTATAATTTTGAACGTTATGTGGTTATATACAAACACGTGTTGAGTGGATATTTCCGAAAGATCAAAACTCGAGTACCGTTTGGCGACCAGTCAATATCAAAGGAGGCAATGTGTCGCACCAAATCAAACAAGATTTGTATATATCTTACGTCGTTTCTGAATAGTCGGCCCAACTTTCTAAGATTCAAAGAACCCTCCAAGATGCTGACTTGGAAAGTTCTGTGACTTCTCACACCAGGGATTTATTTTAAGTACTCTCTAACTATTATTGTAATTTGTTAAACAAATAATTATGATGGCAGACATATTTACTGACCCTATAACGCTTTCTATGGAGGCGCGGATGGAAGTTTCAATTGTTTCATCCCTGGGCTGTTCTAGCGCAGTATTCTATTGCACACCTCCATTTGAACGTAAACATTTAACATTTTTGTGAGGTTTAATTTCTTGATAATATCAATTTGATTATATACGATCATATACGTTTCTATAATAGCAAATTCCTATGCTAATATATAAAAGTTTAACTAAAACTAGTGTTTCAAGCCTTTAGCCTTTCGTGGCTTGTGACACACACACATAAAAAAAATATCAAAATTAAAGTTGTCATTGGATTTTTTTCTTTAATACTCAATTTAAGCTATACACGTATTTGCAGCAGGTAAATACTCCATCCCCTCATGCTCTTACTCTATATGTGGCGTTCTACATATTTACTGATAAGCTTTAAAATTTTCTTTTTAACTTTGAAAGTGATCAGATATGAGAACTTTTATATTTGGATTCGATTTTATGAAACAAATTTGTTTTTTAGATCGGTGGAATGGAAATTGATCTTCCAAGATTATACCAAACTGTTCAGACCTTGGGAGGTCTAAAAGAGGTGATAGAAAAGAAAAAATGGTCGAAGGTGTCCGATCATATGAAAATTCCAAAATCGGCTCAAGATCGAGTAACTAAACTAGATGATATTTACTGTAAATATCTTTTGCCGTATGATACATTATCTCCAGGTAAGATAAATGGTAATTCCAAGAATTTAGTAGTTAACTCTAAACCGTTATAACAAATTTATTTAAAGTGTCTCGAATGGGCTGCAATATGATGATTTTTCTATTTTTTTACAGCCGAAAGGGAAAAACTCTTTGATGAGGTCGAGACATACTGGGCGAAAAAGGAATCGAAGGACCTTCAAGAGAAAACGGATCCCAAGCAAGGGAATAAACCCGAAGAATCATCGGAACAGGATTATTATGAATCGGATGATAACGAAACCGAGGAATGTACAATCAAAGGCAAGAACATGGCTTTGAATGCCTTCTACAGGATTGCCAGGAACACTATGTCTATGTACTTTAAGGTGGCGGAACCGACTGCTTTAGAGGTAACTAATCAAAAATTAGATATATTTTTAATTGCAGCACTTTCCTTGATGGTAGGTTTAATGACTCTTGTTTCCGTTTTAGTCTAAATACTGTTGATCAAATTAAATCTAATCTTAAAACAAAAACCTCACACCTGTGGTATTGATGGGATTTCGGTAAAAAATGCTCCAACTTTCTTTTGAGCAGGTGGCAGCACCACTGACTCATATCATTAATGAGTCTTTAATTTCTGGTACATTCCCAGCTGCATGGAAACTGTTCTTAGTGAGACAGATTGCAAAGAAGTCTTCCTTTTTGATAGGTAGCATGAGTGGCCTTAGCCTTTTGTCAGTTCCCTTGAACATTGCTGAAGCAGTATTACATGAGCAACTTTCAGACTTCTTAAATGAAAGTGGTGTATTGCCTGACACTCAGTGCGGGTTTCGCAGGGGATTTGGAACAGTTACTGCTCTGTCACACATTGTTGACGACTGCCAAGGGCTTTTGATTCGGTCTCATTTGATTGCCTGCTGACTAAGCTTAAGTATTATGGTTCATGCCTGGTTTAGTTATTATCTTCCTGGACGTAAGCAGACGGTTGTCTTTGATTCCTCTGGCGGGTGTTTGATGTCAGATTTTAAACTAATAAGCTCTGGTGTCCCTCAAGGATCGCTGTTTGGGCCTTTGCTGTTCTTGATTGCAATTGCTGACTTGCAATTTGTCCCAAAAGCTTGTAACATACATTTTTATGCTGATGACGTTCAATTATTTCTGAGTTTTCCTCTTTCTGCCAAAAGTAGTAGCTGTGACGATATTAACAGGGATTTATCTTCAATATTCTTATGGCGTAATATAATAGTCTTGTATTGAACCTTAATAAAAGTCAACAAATGTTGATAAAATCGAGTCGTTCTCTTGGAGAATCTGACGGATTGGACTTGAGGATTGATGGTCGTGCAATCGGATTGTCTGATTGTATTAAGAACTTGGGACTATTCATCGATTCCAAGCTTAAATTTGAGACATGTACCCAATGTTTATCGTAGGGCATGTCTAAGTCTGAAACAACTTTATATATTTAAACATTCTTTAGACAGAGACATAAAGAAGATGCTTGTTAACTCTTTGGTGTTCCCACATTTTCACTAAGCTGATGTGGTTTATGGATAATGATTTAAAACTTTTCATGGAATGTTCGAACCCTATACCGTAATGCGTCCCTTAGACTTCTGGAAGAACAAATGGTAGGATATGGAGCTGATGTAGTTGCAATACAAGAAATGCGTTGGATTGGCAACGGAGTCATTCATAAGAAAAACTTTGATCTATACTACAGTTGTCACCCCCACCCAACATCAATTTGGCACTGGCTTTGTGGTGATGAAAATAATTAGGCAGCTAGTAATAGGCTTTAAAGCTATTAATGAGAAATTGTGCGTGCTTAGAATAAAAGGAAAATTCTTCAACATTAGTATAATTAATATACATGCACCTACTGAAGATAAATCAGAAGATGATAAAGACTTATACTATGATCAGTTAGAAAGTGTCTATGATCAAACCGCAGCCCACGACATTAAGATAATTATCGGTGACATGAATGCTAAGATTGGCAAAGAGGAAATATACCAAGAGCTAATTGGTAGTCACAGCCTCTATTATGAAAGTAATGACAATGGGAACAGGGTTATTAAGTTCAAACATAAAAGAATACATAAGGTTACATGGGTATCCCCTAATGGTGAAACTGAAAACCAAATCGGCCATGTACTTATAGACAAGCAGACACTACTCCAATCTTATGGATGTTAGAACGTACAGCAAACATTGACTCGGGCCATTACCTGATTGGTGCGAAACTAAGAGCCAAAATTTCCAACGTGAAAAAGGCCAAATAAAGTAAAGAACTAAGATACAACCCAGATGCCCTGAAAGAAGAAGAAACACTTGATGCATACAAGAATTATATTGAAGAGAATATAAACATCAGGGATGATGAGACAGTGAACACCATGTGGCAACACGTTAGCGATGTCATAAAACAAGCGGCCGAGAACATCCTGGGCTATGAGAATAAAACGCCTCGAAGACGAAGAATGCCAGGAAGTGACAGATAGAAAGAACAAAGCTTACCAAAGAAAACAGCAACGAAAAACAAGAGAGGTAGAAGGAACTTACAAGAATCTCAGAAGAGAAGAAAAGAGGATGTATAAAAGAAAGAAAAGAGAAAATGAAGATAAACTCTTGGATGAAGTAGAACGACTCAAAAATCAGTCGGAATCAAGAAGGTTAACAATATAACAAAGGAGTTCAAACCAAAAGTAAATATTTGTAAGAACAAGAACTGACAGGTTCTTGCCAATAAGGAGGAAATACTCAACAAGTGAGTGGAGCATTTCTCCGAACTTCTAGGCTCAGATAACCAAGAAGCAGAAGAGCTAGAAGAATTAAATGATGACCTGGTCGAACCGCCCAACTTGCAGGAAATCCAGGATGCCATAAAGAAGCTGAAAAACCATAAAGCTCCTGGAAAAGATACTATCACAGCAGAACTCATCAAAGCTGGTGGAGAAGTATTGAAAGAAACCATGCAACAAATCATCCGAAAAGTCTGGCGTGAAAAACAAATGCCAGAAGAGTGGAACGTAGGGCTTATAAGCCCTTTACACAAAAAAGGTGATCAGTTGGAATGCAGTAACTATCGAGCTATTACACTACTAAACACTGCTTATAAAATACTGTCACATATCCTGATATCTCGCATAAGGACGTACGCAGAACCTAGAATCGGACAATACCAATGCGGAATCCGAACTGGCAACAGACCAGATTTTCGTACTACGCCAGATGCTCGAGAAGTGCTACGAATACAATATCGACACGTTCCCCCTTTTCATTGACTTTAAGGCAGCTTATGATAGCGTTCTAAGACCAAAGTTATACCAAGCCATGAATGAGCTACACATTCCAAAAACCTTATTTGAATTGACAAAAATGACAATGTTAAAAGTTGTGTGCCACGTAAAAATACAGAATGAAACCTCAGATTCATTCGAAACAACTGTAGGCGTGAGGCAGGGTGATGCGCTGGCGTGTCTCCTGTTTAACATAGTACTAGAAAAAGTAGTTCGAGATGCGGAACTGGATACTAGAGATACTATCTTTAATAAGTCATCAGGCATACGCGGACGACATGGACCTGACCTCTAGAACTCTTCGAAAAGCAAAAGAAATCTTTGTAAATTTTGAGAATGCCGCAAAAAATATGAGACTACAAGTAAATGCAAATAAGGCAAAGTTTATGGCTGCCACAAAAGAGCGCAGGGCGAGAGACGCGGGTCAAACTATCACAATTGGAGAGTATAACATCGAAGCAGTGGATGAGTTCGTATATCTCGGAGCCTTGATAAACCCGAGTAATGATGTCAGCAAAGAAATAAAAAGGCGCATAAAGCTTGCCAATCGTTGTTATTTTGGGCTGTCAAAATACTTACGTAAATCGAGCCCTTCGAGAAGCACAAAGATCAGAATCTATAAGACGTTAATTGTACCAGGTTTAATCTATGGCTCGGAAACCTGGACCCTAACAAAAGCAGATGAGACGTTACTATCAACATTTGAACGAAAAATCCTAAGAAAGATTTATGGTGCTGTTCAAGAGGATAACGTCTGGAGAAGATATAATTTTGAGCTTTATAACTTATACAGAGGGTCAGAAAACAGAGACATAATAACAACAATCAAGATGGGCAGGATATGTAGCACGCTATGACAACAACGTGCCAACGCGAAGAAACTTTGAGGCCATACCAACCGGCAGTAGAGACAGAGGGAGACCAAGGCTGAGATGGAAAGACGGCGTTTCTGAGGATGCCAGAAAAATTGGTGCAGCTGACTGGAAGGTCCTTGCCAGAGACCGGAAAGGATGGCGGACGAGGCTGGAGAAAGTCCAGGCCCTGTAGGGCTGTAGCACTACTGATGTTGATGATGATGTGGTTTTTGGTCCTTGCTTGACAAATGAAAGTCGGAACAGATTGCAGGGGATGCAGAATCACTGTATTCGTTTCATTGCAAATGTTCCAAGTTTCTCCCCCGTTACTACTCCATTTATTCGCGGATTGAAACTTTTTAAATTGAACGAAATGCGGTTTATTCATTTTGTGTTTTCTGTTTTGAATTTGCATACTTCGAGGTATCTTTTTGAGAAACTGGTGCGACGGAGTGATTTGCATGCGAGGTAACTTCGGCACGTTAACTTGAATCTCGATATTCCTCAGCATCGTGGTGCAGCTTATAGAGCGAGCTTTTCTTTCTTGGCTGCATTCGCTTACGACCGCGTCATCTCTTTGCTTCCTGGTCAGAGTTCTAAGTCGGGCATTTTTAATATAATTATTTAACGCCATGTTTAACCGTTCTCAGCTCTGTAGAAATTTTATTATTTTACCCGGAAAAAGTGCAAAATTATTTTAAAGTGCTAGTTCATTGTAAAGCTGTAGGCTCGCGCAGTTGTATTCGCAACGACAGGAATTGCATAATAATTGCGTAATCGCGAAATAAAAACTTTGGAAAACGTGCATGAAATCGCGTCAAAAAATTGCAGTGTTACCAACGAAATAAGGTTAAAAAAAATCCTAGTGACTTTTGTCTAAACTGTCAATCACCATAAACATAAACATAATAACATAACCTGGAATATACAATAATACAATAATAAACATGTCTACAATATTGCTGTGTGGAAAATGTCCAAAAAATATTCCTAAAACTAATAAAAATAGAACAGGATGTTCGGGAGTGCGTAAAAAATGGTTTCACGGTGAATGTACAGACTTAACGGCCGAAAAAATAGAAGAAATAAACAAAAACAAAATTAATTGGATGTGTGAGGAATGTGTAAACATGGCGACCACGAAAACAAACAAAGCGAAGGACGACAATGATTAAGTTTTTAATTCATCGTTTTGTGAAAAAGAGCAACTGGACGATTTGAATCTAACCATCATCAACATTGGTGAAAACAAAGAGGATACAATAATCAAGGAAGTAGTTGAAAAAAAGCCTTATTACCGAAATAACATATCTTAAGATGCTTGTAAAAACAAAAATTTTATAATTAAACAATTACAGGAAAAAATATCGACCTTAGAAGCACACAAAAGTCCTGAAAGTAAATCATCAAAGCAGTTCCGTTTGGCAGCATCGCATAATCGGGTAGACGCAGACACTAGCCATGCCCCCTCTTTAAAAAAAAAAACAAATATTACAGCTTCTTCCGAAATTGGTGCGTTGAATCAACAAACCTGTGAACAGAAAAAGAAATTTAAAGCGAGTAACGAAAAACCGATGCAGCCACAACATACCCACGTTTAGTGCCGGCGAAATATCGAACGCGGTGAACGATGCTGTAACGGCGACGACAGGGAAGGTGAGCATGCATTGTTGGTGCCAACTCAAATGCTGAAAATGTCCTTGCAGAACATAAACAATGGTTGTTTGTTTCCAAGTACAAGACATCCTGCACGAAATAAAATCTTAAAGAATACTTGACGACAATGTTTACAGGTACAGAAGTGGAACAAATACCGAATAAAGGATCATATAATTCCTTTAAAATAGGATGTGACGAGAGTGTAGTAAATAAACTAAAAGACCCAGCAGTATGGACAACAGGGATAGAAGTTTACGACTTTTTTCGGAACAAAGGACCTACAGCACAGCAATACTCAAATCCACAAAGATGGTGGCAGAAAAATTTCAGGTCTTATCCAAACCAAAGAAGATGGAATTCGGGTGTTAAACCTAAATATACGCAGTATGCGTACTAAATTAACCAAAATAAATTTACACAATAAATTTACTTTTGCATACCTTGTATTATCCAGAAATAGTATGCCTTACCGAGACATGGTTGAAGTCAGATGAAGCTGGTCAGTATTGAAAACTACAATGTAGCCACTCATTACTCACGCTCAAGCACAACTGGAGGTTGGGTATTAATATTAGTTAAGAAAAATTTATTATTTGAAATAAAGAACATTTCTCTTTCTATAGAAAAAAAAATCGAAGTTACTTCAGTATCCATTAATTTAAATAAGAATGTTAGTATTAATGTATGTTGTATTTATAGGTCACCAGGGGCAGATATTGCTTATTTTGTGGAGATTTTAATTTGGACTTTTTCTGTCTGAACTTTTTGAGTCGTATGGATACAGACAAACTTTTCATGAGCCCTCAAGGGTACAAAAACAAAGCGCTACTTTAATAGACAATATTTTCACAAATATTCCTGTGACCTTAATTAAGGGTCAAAGAATTGAATAGTATATTATTTTATATGGAGGAAAAGTGATACTTTTCATGGCGCGCTCGTGTTTAACAGCCGAACGGAGTGAGGCTGGTAATAGAGAGCAAGCCATGAAAAGTAACTTTTCCTCCAAATAAAATATGCTGTTTTTTCTTCAAATGTCGACAAATTAATGCAAAAACATCTCTTTTCAATAGTAATAATATTTAATTATTATTAAAGATAAATGGGTTCGCAAGGCGGCTTAGACCACGGTCGTAGGTGGCCTTGCTTAGACCAGCGTCGGTGAATATAACATAAAGCTGTCAGTGGACACTGTCAACAATAATTGATTTTTTAAGATGGCATCTCCGATTGCGTTTTAATTCCGTATTGATAAGCAGTTATTGAGTAAGTTCGATTAAATAATAACCAATTTGTTCCTAAATTAGCGATTTTTAGAAATGAAGTCACAAATTGAGTGATAAATTCAAATTGTAGTTTAATAAATCTTGAGTTGTTGACGCTTATTTTGTTGTCTGTTTGTATTGTATCTATGTTGCTATGACAACACTTTTACCTCCGCCGGCGGAAAAGTGAAAAGTAAAGCTCCGGCGGAGGAAAAACGAAACTTCACGGCCGCCTACACAGTCGAGTAATGACGGATGTACTGACGTTTGAAGAAAAACAAATTTATCAGATCATTCAGTGCAACTTATGAATTTTAAAGTAGAAAAAAAATTAGAAATTGAAAAAAAAAGTCAGTAAGAGGCTTTTTCAAATGAAAATAAAAATAGTTTCAAATACTATTTGAGGCAAGAATCGTGGGAAAAACATTATAATGAGGGAACTTACGAAAGCAAATTTGAAATATTTTTTGAAACTTTTAATTCTTTATTCGAAATGTGTTTTCGGATTGTGGAGGCTAAACCGACAAATTTAAATATCTTGGATAACAAAAAAAATAATTGAAGCACAGTTACTTAGAGATATAAATTTTATTTTTAAACAAACAAAAAATCAACACATCAAAATACGATATAATATCTTTAAAAAAATGCCATGAAAAAAATATAACAGAAGCTCAACTAAACTTTAATAAACAACTTTTTTCAATAATATATCTCGTACTGCATGGAATGCAATAAAAAGTTATTGTAATGGTTTCAAAAATAGCAATAATCATTTGATTCCTGATTACATAGAAACAGAAAACGGAACGAAAATATTTGATAAAAAAAAAATCAGGCTGAAACATTTAATAATTATTTTGTAGAGTCTGTAAAGGATTTAACAAAGAATGTTGATAATAATAGCAACAACATTAGCAATATAAATACATTCTTTTTGTATCCTGTCACAGTGGAGGAAACATACCAAATTATTTTAAACTCATCTAAGAAAAAATCGGCGGGATTTGATGTAGTGCCTTGTAATTTATTGAATGATATTGTTAATGAAATTGCAGAGCCTCTAGCTTATTTAATTGATATTTCTTTTTCGAGTGGTAATTTTCCATGTTATCTAAAAAAGGCCGACGTTATTCCAATTTATAAAAAAAATGGTCCGGAGAATATAAAGAATTATAGACCAGTGGCGTTGCTGTCGGGATTCTCAAAGATTTTTGAAAAGGCTTTTAAAGTCCGAATAACTTAATTTTTAAATAAAAATAATATTATTAACCTGCGTCAATTTGGATTTATCTCAGATCGCTCAACCCAGGATGCCCTTTTATCCTTCTACAACCAAATTTTAGAAGCTTTTGCAACAAAAAATAGGGCTTTGGGCATATTTTACGATATGACCAAAGCTTTTGATACTTTAAATCATCAACTATTATTGGATAGGTTGGAAGGAATGGGTATTCCAGGAGTCTCTCTGAGATGGGTGGAATCCTATCTCTCGGGTAGAAACCAGAGGGTACGCTTGAATCAAGACGGGGGAAAAGTAAACTCACGGAAGGTTAAATTTGATACTGGGGTGCCACAGGGTAGCGTGTTAGGTCCGCTTCTGTTCATACTTTATATAAATGGGATTCCAAATCTTTTACATAACTTTTTTGTTACTCTGTTTGCGGATGACACGTCAGCTTTAATTAAATATATTAACTTAAGTACACTTATTGAAAAAGCCAACAATTGTGTTACATTAATGCGAGATTGGTGCAACGCCAATAGCCTAGTCATGAATGGAACAAAAACAAATTTGATATTTTTTTCCCCAACTGGTGTAAAGAATGATTTTAGTGTGCTAGTAAAAGATCAAAATAAATATTTGGTACAAAATGAATCGACAAGATTTTTAGGGGTTGAGATTGATTTAAATCTATCCTGGGATGCGCATATAAATGTTTTAAATAAATAAATAAATAAATTAAGTAAGAGGTTCTGGATGGTTTAGAGAGTTTTAAATTGGACCTATTTTGATTTTTTTAGTGTCTTTTCTGTTCTTGTAAGCTTTGAACATTTTTCACCTTTTAACGCGTATTGTTAGATTGTAGCTTTACTTTAGGGCTAGGTTTTGATACCACTGTTGTAAGTGAACCTGGTCCTTTTGTGTCTTTTGTATATTGATTTGTGATCATATGTAATGCACAATAAATGTTTTTTGAATTTGAATATCAATCTTAATTCTGTATCATTTCCAAACCTCTTAGAGTGCTAGACTTTATAATTTTATTGACACCAAAGGTTTAACGTTACTATAACTATCTACTTCGAAGTATATTAGAGTACTGCTGCAGTGTTGTGTAGGAGTCCTTCATATATGTGTTATGTTTGGTAAATCGAGAGAGACATTGTAAAAAAAATATTATGTAAAGATAATTTTTCACACATCACATGTTGAACGCAGCCCTCGGAATATCGCCCCAAGAACTCAGATTAACGCATATAAGTATTTTTCAGGTATTCGGCTTTTCTCGTTCACCTTTCAGTGCGTAACAACATGTCTTGTCTTACGGTAGTGAGGAGTGCAGGTCCTGAATCGATTGTCCTCGTTTTTTTCTTTCCTTTTTCCACAATTTTGTTGGTCTTTCCTTCTAAGTTGTACATTTGTACAGGGTGTCCCATTTTTGTGTGTTTTACGGGGTTTCTCGTTTATGAGTAGAGATACAAGGATGCGGTTTTCGCAATAGTTCGCTACTTTTTTGTGTAACTAAAAATTCCACATACAGATTTTTCCTAGCCCTCTTAGTTTCTAAGATACAGGGCGAAATTGAAAACGTTGCATTTTTGGACCCCCCTCGTATCTCAGTTATTGTTTGACTTATCGGAAAGGTAAAAATTGTTTCTTATGCATTTTTTTACGTAGATTATAGTGGCGTAGTTAGATTTTTTTCCAGTTTTTCATTTTTTTGAGATATTGACTAAAGTTGCTTTTTTTGTATACTTTTTTTATATTAACTACCTCGGTGTGGGCTTTCTAAAAATACAATATAGTTTATACTTATTTTCATAAATAGAATTTAAAAAATGCATTTTTTTACTTTTTAATGGTTTTTATGGGGTTTCTCGCTTATGAGTGGAGATAAAAAGATGCTGTTTGCGCAATATTTGCTACTTTTTGATAAAATGAAAGATGCCATAATTACATTATTGTTAGGGCCCTCTTAGTTTCTGAGCTACGGGATGATTTTTAAAATTTGTCGTTTTCAAGCACCCCCTGTATTTCGGTTATTAAAAAAAAAACAAGTACGCCACTAGATTCTACGGTAAAAAAATCTATAAAAGCTGTTTTTGGTTTACAATATCTTTTTAAATAACTGTGCTTGAAAACGACAAATTTTCAAAATCACCCCGTAGCTCAGAAACTATGAGAGCCATGAGAAATACAATTATGGCATCTTCCATTTCATCGAAAATTAGCAAACTATTGCGCAAACCGCGTTTTATTTCCACTCATAAGCGAGGAACCCCAGAAAACACATGTTAAAAAGTAAAAAATTCATTTTTTAATTATTTTTAGAAAGCCCACAACGAGGTAGTTAATATAAAAAAATAATAATAGACAATATTCCATTTAAAAAAAACAACTTTAGTCAATATCTCAAAAACTGAAAAACTTGAAAAAAAATTAACTATGCCACTAGAATCTACATAAAAAAATGCACCAGAAACATTTTTTACCTTTCCTATAAGTCAAACAATAACTGAGATACGAGGGGGGTCCAAGAATGCAACATTTTCAATTTCGCCTTGTATCTTAGAAACTAAGAGGGCTAGGAAAAATCTGCGCGTGGCATTTTTAGTTTCACAAAAAAGTAGCCAACTATTGTGAAATCCGCATCCTTGTATCTCTACTCATAAGCGAGAAACCCCGTAAAACACACGAAAATGGGACACCCTGTACATTCTAACAGAAATATTTTTTGTTTTTTAATTAATTTATATCAGTAGTTTTTAGAATTATTTACCATTTGGAACTTTGTTTCTCTAATGTACTTCCCCAAAATATATATAAAAGAAATATATTTATTATACCTGTTGGCCAATGAAAATAAGTTTTGTCCCCGATTCACATATTGGAGCTACATCAAACCATGTTATATATATTCTTATTTTAAGGATATATAATATTTTCATTTTGTTGTCATTATCGTTCTCTTAAAACATATTATTAAGTTAATTATTCCAGGCCATCAAGGAAGATCATGTCAAATGAATCTAATGCAGTATCAATTGAAAATAAGTGGACACAATTTACTTTGATTTACAAAATACATTGGACAATGTCGGTCAATTTCGCTTAGTACTTGCAATATTAGTAAATCGTTACTTGCTTGGATCGGGGTTTATCTACTTTAATTTTATGTCACAATATAATTATTCGTAGTTGCTATATTTATATATTTGTTTAACACGGTCGCATTCTTTAGGTGGAGCAAGAATTTTGGCGCTACGTCACCCAGAAACAGAACCATATTTGTGTGCATTCGGCGTCAATAGATTGTGGCACGTGGGGCTATGGATTCGCTGTATCCAAAAATAGTCCGTTTGCTAGGCATGCGTGGAACCTTAAAGTTTTATCCAATAACAGCGGCTCAGTACTGAGGTCTCTTGGACCCGTGATGGGTAAGCATACATATACAAAATAATTTAAGAATAAGTTTTGTACATAGTCTGAAGAAAAATCATTCCTGATAAAAGTTAGTGAGCAACAAAAGTATAAGGTTTAATAATCACACACAGCATGCGGTGTATATGAACTATGTGACATTTTCTGTTGAAACGGCTCCAAACTTATACTTGTCAGATTATCTAGTTATAAACACGAATCTATTTCAGCTTGGTCATAAAAGCTCCATGGTGAACAATGTGATGGTCAATCCCCACATTCTTAACTTTCTTTGATGCGTCAAGACAACTACTTTTGATCTCTATATTTTTGAAGATTGAAATTATTATAACAGGAAAAATGAAAATTTAAGGATGAAGCAAATTAATGTTTTGATCGCGGAACTTCTGATTTCGTAATTTCCACCTGTAAAGTCGTAAATCGATGTCAAGCGGGCCACCGTAATTTCTTTAGCATTTAACGCAGTTTTATTTGTTTGGAAACTGATATGAAAGCAACGTGGTTATAAAATAACGACATATATAATTTTGTACGTAAGATTGCAATTTTCACTTTAGTCTAGTTCTTCAAAGACTAGTAGTTTATGCGCAATTTTATCTGTTATTAATATCCACGAATCAAATCACTTCCGAATGCATAAATTTAATTTATATCGCCCATTCCAAAGACATTTTGTGAATCTGTAATAAGTGATGAACAAGCTGGCTTGAAAGTGACAGAATTCTTATTTTATGATTTGATTGGGATATCTATTATTTCATTTTATAATAACAGCCATCAGCATTAACAAGATAAAAAACAATGAAGAATTATTCTCTCATTAACAGAGAGAGGTATAGAGAATTTTTCATAGAATTCATTGATGAAAAAACACTTTGTTCTACTAGTTTTAATTTCTTCAAAGTTTAGGATTATATAGTCATGAGTTGTGAAAATAAATATATTATTATAACTGCCATTGTAAAAAACCATGTTAACTTACTCTATAATAACTGTAAATATTCGCAGGTGTAACAATCCCCACTCTCCATGTAGGCATGGTATTCAGCGCCTGCTGCTGGTATCGTGACCCACACGGACTACCATGGGTCGAATATCTGCATACAGGGGGCAACAAGATCTGGTATGGCATTCCGAGTTCTTCGTGTGAGGTTTTCCACGCGGCCATGCAAAAGTTGGTTCCTAACTATTGCAGAGACAAAGAACTATGGCTGCCTTCTGATACGGCGATGGTACCTCCTGGAATGTTGATAGATCATAACGTGTCTTTGTGCAGGTAATATGTTGATGCTTTTCTAGCTTTTAGTATTTAAATGTACCCGAAAGGTTTTTTATTATAGCCACACATGATTTACGAATACCAGACAACAAACTGTCTTATATACAAACTATTTCGTTCCGGCTATTATATATACATATTTGAATCCAGTTCGACACAGTGTAGCATTTTCATATTCCGGCATTAACAAATGCTACAGCTTTGCTTAGTTTATATTTATATTTATTTGCAAATACAATTTAGATTAGATTATTCCAATATATGTACAGTGTATAAGATACATTACCTTGTTTTAGATTGGAAGTTATTGAATATACTTTCTATATTTATATTTATGTCTCAGTATGATGTACTAGCTACTTATGATATTATATATATGTCTGATTTTTGTCCCTTTCTGAGTAGTAGGTGTTCGACTAGTTTTGGAAATATCCTTCAAAGGCTCTGGTTGTCTAGTTCAATTTGCTAGATGTTGTCTTCATAGATTTTAATGTTGGAACTCTCTTTTAATTACTCAGGAAAATGCTCACAAGCTTTTCTTTGATCTAAAAGTTAATAAAAGCTTGTTTGTTCGACTCAAATGTAACATTGAGTTTGTTTATTATTTTAGGCCAATTCATTGCAATACATACGTCAAACAATTTAGAGATCATAAGACTGATCTAATGTATTTGCATTTCATTTGTCTAATGATGTTTAGATATATTATTTCATTTTATTTTCTTCGCCTGTCTAGGCAATTTCGTGTTTTCATTTCTTATTAAGTGTCAGGCACATATGATTTTGACAGTTAGACAGGTTCAATCAAATCGAGGTTCCCAGGTAACGGTTCCCTGCAGATTTTCAAGACATGTTTACTTGTTGCTTGACAAATATGGTCTAGAGCAGAAGTTCGATGATCCGAGCTGTGACGTTAGATGCTTCATCATGCAATTGGGCTCGTTATTTCAACTAAGTTAAGCTGGCAACAATGTTTCGGAAGTCAAGGTGTTCAGTACTCAATACTTTATTCATGTCAAACACAAATACGTCAGCAAGTTACAAAAATTAAAAAAAAATGCTAGAATACATATTAATAAATTAATAATTAATAAAATAATAAATCAATAAAATAATGAAAACGCATGTTTACATCGCAAAGGATTAAAAATTAAAAAGCAACAAACAAAATTTAGAAATTAAAACACAACTGTTCAGGATGGATCACTCACAGCCTACTAATATCTGAATTAAGATATTCATCAAAGGAATAAAAAGAACTCTGTTTATTAGGTAACGTTTCACTCTCTGCTTAAAACTCTTAGCTGGTAGTGCTCTAACATAATCTGGTACATTATAAAATTTTATAGCCCAGTAGCCTGGATCATCCTGACACCTTCTTAGACGCCAATATGCGGGTATCAAATTGCGTCTTGAACGAGTGTCATGAGCTCGAAAATGACCCTCATACTGCTTAACATACAACAGACACTCCAAAACGTATAAACAAGGCACAGTGAGCAGACCAAGACCCACATACACACTCATGCAGTAATTTCTGTAACCCAAACCAGACATCACTCTCACTGGCCTTCTTCGCAGACTAAACACCCTGTGCACCTTGGCCGAGTGCCCATGAAAGAACCACATATGAGATATGCGTATAAAAACAGCAAACAATGCAGTTCGTAATATATCAGTTGAGATACACTTATATAGGTTTCGGAGCACATAAAGTCCCCTGCTGAGTTTCCTTGTAAGAGCATTAATATGTTTACCCCAGTGCAGCTTTGAATCTAAAACCACTCCCAGAAAGCGTACCTCTGAGGCATTCTCTACACCTGCTAAGTCTCTCATAGAGAATATTACCCGACTTGTCTTGTCCGCATTCAGAAGCAGACTGTTTCAGTTCTCAGCCCTCTCCTGTGCCACCATCGACCCTCTCAATGATTCGCACATAAGTATCTGCAGCATGAGAAATCGTTGTTATCAGCAAAGTGTGTGATTTTTGCGAGAGTCTCCCCTTTAGGAAGATCATTTATATATATTAAAAAGAGAATGGGGCCCAGGACCGAGCCTTGTGGTACTCCAATATTAATTACACTCTTCGCTGATGCCATACCAGCAACCCCTACCACTTGACACCTGCACCGAAGGTAAGACTCCACAAGCTTGATACTATTCGGACTAAAGTTATATTAGCTGTGTTTTTGAAGATGGATACCATGGCCGACACAGTTAAAGGCCTTGCTGAGATCACATAGCAGAACTAAGTTTTACTGCATGTTATGAAATGCCTCTATTATATCCGAAACAAGATTTATAATACCTAGGACAGTGCTCTTATTTTCTCTGAAGCTGAATTGACATTGGGAGAAAAGACCATTTGTTTCAAAGAAGTTTATAATTTTAATGGCCATGCACTTCTCTAGAATTTTAGAGATTATAGGCAGAAGAGATATCGGCCTATAATTTTCAGACAATGAGGGGTCGCCCTTCTGGAAAATTAGGTACCACAATAGCCATTTTGAGAACTTCTGGAAAAATGTTCTGTCGAAAACAAAAATTGATTAGGCGAGTCAAGGGAATGATAATACAGTTTTTGATTGTTTTGATTAATTTTACATTTAAGCCATAAATGTCATGGCTCTGCTTATTTTTTAGGGTATCACCTTACTTCGTTAAAGGTTACCTCAGAGAAACAGAAAAAAGTTGGTGGTGATGTGCTTCCGCCAAGATAGTCCATGGGATTATTATTTGAAATTGGAATACCCTGCACTATATTCTGGGCGATACTAAAGAAAAAATTATTAAAATCATCTGGTGTTAAGTTATTTTTGTGATGAACTGTCTCCTTACTATTACCTCGATGCTTGTTTATTATCTGCCACATGGTTTTAGGCGGATTTTGAGAAGAGCTAATAAGGTTGTCATTTGTCCTTATTTTAGCCTTTTTATAGCATCTTGGTAGAGCTTTTTATATTCTCTAAATTCTTGTTCGATTCCTATAAAGTTATATTGACGTTTTAGCTCTCCTAAAAAGTTCAGATGCTCCCTCATCGCTTTAAGGTCATCACTAAACCAGTTGATGGTATAGGAGTGGTCAGACGGAACAATATAGGATTTTTCTGGGAATGCTTACTGGTATGCATCTTCCAGCAATGTTGTTAAATTCTCAAAACACTCATTGACATCACTGTTCTCCCCAATAAATTCCCATGACAAATTATCTACAATAATATAGAATTTGTTGGGACCCCGTTGTGATCGGTTTACATACCTTTCGAGACTGAGTGAAGCCACTCTCTGTTATCGGAATCATACACTCCACCACTTGCGACCTATGATCAGATATATTCACATCAGCCACACTCACAGAGCATACATCCATGTCAGAGCTCAGAAAGATGTTGACCAGACAATTGTCCAGTCGTGTTGGTTCAAATACTGTCTGTTCCAGGCCAATACTCATTAATGAGTCACACAAGCGAGCTGCTTCGGCCTGTCCTGTATTATAAAGTGAACATTAAATTCACCTGCGATCATAGATTTAAATTCGGCTAGAATCTCCTAAACTGCCCCCAAGAAGGTGTCAAAGTGCCCCGAGGGTGAACGGTAAAATGCTAAAACATATACATTAAAATGAGACAATAAACAGAACAATACTCAATACATTAATCAACATTGCGAGATGAATTTACAGTAGGAAAAGATGTTTCCAAACAGTTCCTAACTAAAATTATGGCTCCTCCACCAGCGCACTGCCGCCTGGACGAATAAGCTGCTACTTTATATTTTTGAACATAAAGAACTTTTACTTCCTCTTCCCCCCAACCAGTGCTCTGTGACGCACAATATGTCAACATCCTTGTCAGCAATGAAAGATTCAACCTCACTTACTTTATGTATTAATGACTTAACGTTAATGTGCATATCCCTTACGTTTTGCTTTGCATTGTTGGTTAGTTGTTCTATTGGAGATTGTTTGCCATTTATAGGCGCTGAAGGTTCATAAAATGCTTTACAATTACCTTTTTAGGCCATAGCGTTGAACATAGGTATTTGTCACGTTCACTGTAGGGAAGAGTCAGCCTAAAAGACGAACGATACTTGTCTTTCTTAGTTTTGATTTTTTCACATCGGCAGTTTATCCCCAAGTTATTGTTTTCGAGATATTTAAAAATAAGACTTTCACTTCTGGAGCGAGTCCCGAAAGGAAGAGGAAAGCCATCTTTGGTGCTGTTTTTAGCATGGCTGAGTCTTCATTTGTACCCTTGATAGCTGCGGATCTGTTAGATTTAGAAGTCCTTGTAGGCATTTTCGATCAATGGTGTTCGTTCACTGTCGGATTGATTTAGATTGTCCCGTTGCTTCTGCTTAAAACCCCTCCGTTTCTGCACCTGCCAAGCGTCTTATTTCGTGGCAGAACTATTAGTCTTGGCACTACCAGGATTTCCACTATTTGAGCTTTCGATTCTAACATGGCTTTCTTGAACACTAACTTCAGGCCGTTGTTATGGAGCAGGTATTTTTTCTTCCGTTGCTTTTATGCTTATTTGTATCGTCTCATCATTAGTCTGAGGGGACGAGGGAGAATCGACGGACTTTTGTTTACTTTTTTTTTCTGTTCTGGTTTTAGGTTTTTTTCTCCATGTTTACGGAATCATGCTTTTCTTTCCAGAGGAGGACATTTTCTTGCAGTAGTTGATTTTTTTCTTCAACCTGCTTGATTAGCTCCTTTAAATATGCAATTTCGATGATTTTCGCCTCCATTGTGATGTTAACATCACTTTCATTCTGGCAACATATGATGTGGGTAATATCGATAAATTTAACCTTTTCGGAAGAATCTCGGGTTACGCATGAGTTATGGAACACGTTTCCTTCCACACACTACACATACCATACTACTAAAAGACTTTGTTTTGCAGCAATGAAAACGCACTTTCTGATCACCATCACTTTTTAGACGTTCTATCGTCGGCGTCATCTTGTCACGGGAGTGATCCGGTCTTGCTTTATGCCGAAGACCTGGCGGCGAGAGGTCCGCATCTTTTGTGAAGCGTTTTCGAGGCGCAATAGAACCCTATAGGGTCCTCTCCACGGGTATCGCTTTAGCACACACATCATATCGCTTTCCCTTAATTGCGATTTCAATTTTTGCGTGTTTTGGGTTAAAACCACCACTTGCGTGTTATGCCCTTGTTGCTTATCATCGGCTGGATGTTGGGTGGCCAAGTTTGGAAAGTGCATTAGAGATGTATGGACCGTAAATATACTCAATTCAAATTTTTTCAAATTCAAAAATAGCTTTATTATCATAACATTAGTTGTTGACAAAGCCCTGTAAAATTAAAATAAACAAACAAAACATGGCAAAATTAAATATAAAAATATAAAATATACAAAAATAACATGAATTAAAATATGTATTAACAATATATCGGAGATAACTTATGGAAAGAGGTAATTGAAATATTCGTCAAGAGAGTAGTATGCTTTAGTGGCTAGCAATTTTTTTACAGCCTTCTTGAACCTAATCACACATTTTATAGTCCTAATTTCAAGAGGTAGATGATTATCTTTTTTCCCCATATAAGTAAAAGACTTTTTCACCTGCTCAGTGTGTGGAATAGGCATTCGGGAGTCAGACAAGGTGATTCACTATCTCCAAAACTCTTCACACTTGCTCTCGAAGACGTGTTTAAGAAAACCGACTGGAGGGACAAAGGGATCAATATTAACGGCCAATGGCTAACGAATCTAAGATATGCCGACGATATCATACTCATCGCAAAAAGCATAGAAGAACTAAGCGAAATGATTAGAGACCTACACCAAAAATCCCTTATGGTTGGATTAAAGATGAACCTATCCAAAACCCAACTAATGTACCCAGGAGAAACCGTGAAAGTGGAAATAGATGGAAATGAAATAAATCGAGTGGAAGAATACATATACCTTGGACAGAAAATAACACTAGGAAGAAATAACCAAAAAGGAGAGGTAAACAGGAGAATTCGATTAGGCTGGGTTGCCTTTAGAAAACTGTCTTATATTCTTCTAAGCAAAAACATAGCACAACACCTAAAATCACGTGTTTTTGACCAGTGCATTCTACCAGTCCTAACGTATGGAGCGGAAACATGGACAAACACGAAATACAACTCAGACACTCTAAAAATCACTCAGAGGGCGATGGAACGAGCGATGATCGGTATAAGCAGAAGAGACCGATATCGCAATGAACGGATAAGTGCTATTACCAAAGTAACAGACATCGCAAATAGAGCAGCCTCTCCCAAATGAAGCTATGCAGGACATGTCGTAAGGAGTGATAGAAACCGATGGAGCCGGAGGATTATTGAATGGAGACCGTATGAGCACAAACGAGGTATAGGAAGACCACCAAATAGATGGTATGATGACCTAAAACGAGCAGCGGGGTTAGCATGGATCAGAACAGCGCAAGATCGAGAACGATGGAAAGACAGGAAAGCCTACATCCAGGAATGGCTTAAGAAGAAGAAGAAGAAGAAGTTAAATATCTTTGGTAGGCAAATAGTTGTGTGTTGTTTGTATCGACCCCCTAAAATTGATTTTATTTTGTTTCAACTCTCTTCAAGAGAGTCTCATAAACATAACTAAAATTAAGCCCTGTGTAATTATTTTATGTGGAGATTTTAATCTTAAATTATATTACAAAAGCAGAGACACTACAAATTTTCTGAATATAGTGAACTCTCAGGTATTTTTTTAATATTCCCCTGTTCAGTTGCAATCTAATACTTTGCTAGACAATATATTTTGTTAGAAAAGGAGGTTTTTTCAGCTTTTTGGACCGTTTTATTAAATTATTGTTACTAAATGGCCAAATAGAACTGACAATGTCAATGAGAAGTTTACCTGTTTTTTTAATACCTTTAATGCGTTTCCACTGAGACTCGTTCATAAGTCAGAAAATAACTGTAAGAAACTTAATAAATGGATTACGCCTAAACTTGTCTCGAAAGGCATTAAATTAAGAAAATTGCATAAAAGTTTAAAACAATCTGACAATCTCTTGTCCGTCAAAGCCCACAAAAAAAATGTAAACGCAGCAAAACTGAATTATAATTCGCAATTGCTTCTCGAGTCTAACAATTTGTCGAGAACAGCATGGGGCATTATTAGGAGCCACACAAACCGTAGACCTCCAGCAAATGTTACCCCAAATTTAGTTCTTTTAGATGGCAAGCAAATAGAACTGATAATGTGTAGCTAATGCTTATAACAAGTTTTTTATTAACTCAGTCACTGATCTAACCAACAGTTGTCCAATTGAGAACAATAAACTAATTCTTCAAAGTTCTGTACAAAATTCAATTTTCCTTGCCACTTACAGAACTCATAAAGTACTGGATGTTATGAAATCTGTATCAAAAAAGAGGTCGAGTAGTCCAGATTCGATTCCTTGCAACTTAATACTTAAATGTGTTGATCCTTTACTACCAGTTTTAACAAAATTAAAAATCAAATGGAAAATTATAGACCTATAGCACTGTCAGTGCTTCCTAAAATATTTGAAAAGGCCTTTAAGAAATGTCTGGTTCAGTTCTTAAATAAACATAAAATATTACCTAATCGACAATTTGGTTTTCGAGAAGGTCTATCTACAATTGACGCTATTCCGGCTTTTAACCTAAAAATACTAGAAAATGTCGATTCTAACCTTAAATCTATTGGCATTTACTACGATTTTAAAAAAGGCATTTGACACCATAAATCATAAAGTCCTGCTTAGGAAATTACATAGGTATGGAGTAAGGCGGCCAGCTTGTGCATGAATTAAGTCATACTTGGATAATAAATTACAAGCTGTATGTGTCAGGAGTCAGCCATATGTAATGTCAGATTGGTTAAATGTGTCCTTTGGTGTCCCTCAAGGCAGTGTTCTTGGGCCTCTTTTATTCCTACTATTTGTTAATGACTTGCCCCTTTTCTGTGACTCTTGCTACATGTCGCTCTTTGCAGATGATGCCTCTGCTATTGTGAGTGAAATTGATTTTGATCAACTGCACTTGATGGCTATTAAGTGGGTAAATGAAATTTTCAAATAGTGTGAAATGAACACAAAAAAAAACTGCATTTATGCAATTCTGTCCTATTAGAACAAACTCAGATAGAAGCCTATTACTGAGAGAAGAGAAAAGAAAAACTAATTTGGTAAGTGTGGATAGTATTAGTTTCCTTGGACTTTCCATCGATTGTCATCTTTCTTGGAACAATCATGTCGATCTAGTGTGCTCTAAACTGGCATAAAAACTATGCAATCCTTCAGTTGAGAGATTATGTGAATAGGTCCACCCTTAAAACGTAATATTACGGTTGTGTAAATTCTCTCCTATTTTATGGGCTTCTTATATGCGGTAATTCCAGTAATATTAGCAAAGTGCTTATCGACCCCCCCCCCCCCCCCCCCCGCCAGCAACATATATAGGCCCTCCCAGATAACTTCCTGCAAACCTGTCTTTATCCAAGAAAAGATATTGACAATCTGCAGCATGCATATTCTGGTTTGCGCTTCTTATGTTTACACAAACCTTACCTCATTCAATAGGTGTGGAGAAGTAAGTGCCTATCACACCAGAATCTCAAATGACCTTTACTTTCCAGCCACTAGGTTAACTCAGATCTCTCAAGGGCCAGAAGTGCTCTCTTTAAAGATTTTTAATCAATTGCCTAAACATATCAAGGAAAGTAAATCTCTAACAACCTTTAGATCAGCCCTAAGAGAGCTATTGTCCACAAAACCATATTATTCACTCCAGGAATATTTTACATCAACATTTTAAGGGGTCAACTTCTGTATTGTTTTGACTATTGTTTTGTTTTATATTTAAAATATAGGCCCGTTGTATAGCTAATTCTTTAGTTTTGAAACTTTTCTTGTAATGTTTATTTTATAGTTTTATTTTAGAAGCCATTGGAAGCTTAGCTTATCTTTTTAATATTTTATCTGTATGTCTAAACCTATTTTTTATATTTACTATTACTGACAATTCCAACACATTGTACGTAATGTCTATTTTGGAAATATATATATATTTATATTTTGTATTTGTATGTAGTTGGTGTATTTTAACCTTGATTTTTAGTAGGATTATAAGTATAGCCTTATGAGCGACTGTCATCTGTCAAGAAACTACGACATCCACAGTACCGAATAAGAATTTTTTGCATACGACGCGCGTTTTGCTAACCATGTTAGCATCATCAGGAGATGATTATTTTAATCATTTGATGATGCTAACATGGCTAGCGAAACGCGCGTTTAGTGAAAAATGCTGATTCAATATTGTGGATAAAACTGCTGCGCAATTTGCCTAAGGTTCTAAACCCCAACTTAAAGATGTTTGCATTATTCTAGAACAATACAAGAACCTGGCCAATTCATAGTGGTATTTCCAAAAGTGTTCACGTCAAGCATCAGTACCGGCTACGTAGTGTCGGAAAGTGTCTACTTCGCTACCTTACATTGGCTGAAGACGGCGAGGAATCTATTCAACGATTTAAAAACGAGCTGCGAACCGTCGATGTTCTCGCTGGACAAGTTGCTGATCAGTATATCGAACGACAACAGATCAAGCGTCGAAGTATTAAGGTAAGATATATCGCAAGAAAAGGCGGTGTTTGTATTAAGTTCAAAATGTTTTTACCAGAATCATAGCGGCGCAGGCGAGCCATCATAGAGTAAAAAATGGTTGTTATTTTGATAATTTCTAATAATGTGGTCATAATATTGGTATTTTTGCCATTATAATGTGAAAACTAAAAAGTAGTGTAATATGTAAAAAATCTCCACAGTTGCCGTGTAAATATGTTCCAAGGAACCATTTTGATGTGCAGTGGTTGGCTGATATTCTATATTTGATAATTTTTGTACCGAACTGGTTACAGTTTTTTGTGATTGGTACCATTACAATAATTTTGCAATTTTACAAAAACTCTCAAAAGTTAAACATATCATAAACGCTAAGAGAGTTGCAATGAAAGAATTGTCGTTGAAGAGTTACAATTACGTTTTTCTCCCTAGAGTCAAGTCTACCTTATATTTGTATACACTTCATCAATAATTAGAAGTACAATAATTTTTTCATGAGGTTTAAAAAGTTGGAGACATACTTTAGGTAGATAATTAGGTGACGCCAGATCGTAGATATCTTTTAGGTGGTAAATTTAAATAATTCTGCCTGCCATATTCACAAGGAGAAAGAGTATATGTATACATAAATGTCGTAATTATGGATTCAAATAAATATCGTTCTTCTTAAAAAAGTAATCTTTCGGTAGTATAAAATTGAGAATAGTATGTTCAGTTACTGTCTTCTAAAAGTCAATATTTTTACAAGTCTCGTTTAAACCACTTGAAACTGTAAAAAGTGATTGATACTCATTGCTACATGGATATTTGTAGTCACAGCGATTTTCCTAGCTTGTAACGTTGTAATTGTACCTGAATATTATATCGCAATTTTCTCTGTATATCCGTTAAATTGTGGTATCGATTATCACAACATTACTATTACGAGTGTACTTCAGTACTCCGACCCGTTCGACAGCAGGCGCCTTCCGAAGATGCGCATGAAAATAGGATATATCGAGGGAAGTTAAAATTAACGGGTCTTCTCATTTGGACTTCCGTCCATGAAGATGTCTTATGGTAATTAAGTTTTCAACTGCTGGTTGATGATTGCCAGATAGCATTTTTTGTTAATATTACAAAGAGTAGTAACGCGTATCTTTTGTTAGAGTACCGGCTATGCTGTTGTGAAACATCGTGGGCAGAGCGGTGTGATAACCCTTTTATTTTAAAAGGTAGGTTCGAGTCATGAGCTTCTAAGTAACGGGGCTATCAAAAATATCATTTTTCACTAGGGTCTTTCCGAGGGACCACTGCCCATTTGCTTGGGGCCTTCCTTATAGTGATGAGCGAGACTGGTCTTGGTCTTGCAGAAAAAGCAAGACCAAGACCAGCTCCTGGTCTGCAAGACCAAGACCGAGCAGTGCAAGACTTATGCAAGACATAGTATTGCAAGACTTCGCAAGACCAAGACCTAGCAGGCAAGAGTCTTGCAGTCTTGCGTTTTTTTTTCGCAACTTTATTTGTTAACATATTGCTCTTAATTCTGGGATCCAAATTGTTGGGTCGAAATATGGAGAAAAAAATTCCTATAAACGTTTGTAAAAAATCATTTTGTTTGTGAGATGCATGCAGGGAAAGTTAGAACATATTCACTATTTGACACGCCGGCATTGTATGTAAGTAAATAAGAATGCATTCAAGCAAAAAGAGCAGTAACATTTTTAAAGAAAATGTTCATAATTACAAAAATCTAATTTGGATTTTAAACAAATTACGCAAATGTCTATACATTTCTCCAAGCGTTTTTGAATATGTTTTTGGCCAATAAGCCCTTTGGAGGGTATAATAATATACATATTCTGAGGTTATAAAGTGATAAATTGAAGCATCATCCTGGGTACCTCACATAAAGTGTGTCCGAGAAAGGTAGCATTGTCTTTGACGATCTTGAAAACTATAAGAGATAAAAAATTGGTTAAATGGAAGACCTTATTTAATTGCTAGTTCAATTCTGAATGAATTAATCTTAATGAATTTATAATTCATAATAAACAATTTTATTTATCTTTTTCATTTTCGACATGTTTTCAAAAAGCCAAAAAATTGTATTGTTAAAAACGGCTGATTTTATGTAGTTTTTACCTACTATACCTACTGTACCTACTATATGTTTTCGACAAAATATAGTACAGAGTTCAACAGTCGCCCTTGTATTACGCTGTGTAATTTGGTTGTTGTTTTTTAATTGTTCTTTGTTATTTGTATAATGTTTAGTGTAATCCGCAATATTATCTATTTTAATCCTGTTATGAGATATGAAGTGTAGGAGAGTGTGGGAGAGAAAAGCACAATTATTTTGGTAAGTTTCATGAATTTTTGTTTTTCTTTTAACAAAAAATACTGATTCTATGACATACAGATGCATTACATATTTTATCATTAGAAACCCTTTCTGTTATTTCATTTCGTTAACCCGTTTTTTTTGTTTTGTGTGTTGAATTGTATTTTATTAAACAAAGGTAGTACTTAAAAAAGGTTTTGTTTTTGGGCTTAAGGCTCTTGTTTTGTTTTTTTTTTTATCAAATTGTTAGATTGAACTATATATTCTAAAACTAGCTTTCTCCTCTTAACATGATGGTGAGTTAATATAATTCGAAACGTTGGCAAGAAATAATAATTGGTTTTCTTGTTACCCGACCAATAATCCAATAATAACACCACCTAAATTATACATTTTGGTCACCATTTTTCCTGTTTTTTTGAAAATATCTCGACAACAAAAAAATATGGGATCCTTATTAAAGCAGCATTGAACTAGAAATTAAATAGCATACAACTGTTTCCATTAAACCTATTTTTTAGCACTTATAGTTTTCAAGTTACCAATCTTATAATGAGTGAAGGAGTAGGTAAAATTGTTAGCGAATTTGTCATTTGCTAAGAAATGCATAAAACTGATGTGCAGTTCTTCATTGAGCAATAATAATTTTAGTTTATTTCAAAGCCCAGCTAACGGGCCTACTTAGAATCGATTTTGATAGAAGGACGTAAAATCCAGTGACTGATTTATATATATTTTCAAACTTATGAAATTTTATTATTGAAAAATATTCTACAAAAAAATTGTCAGAATAACTCCATCAGATTATATAGATATTTACATTTTAACTCAATTATGGGCAACCATGTATTAAAATATTAAATGCACGTTTAAATAAAATAGTTCTTGTGTTAACGCCGCAATTTATTACTGTAAATACACAGGATGTTTCAATATTACACGGACAAACTTAAACAAGCGATTCCTTAACTCGAAACGTTTTTTGAGTATGTCTACTTAAAAAAATTACCTGATTTACTAGTTAAAATTCGTCGTTGTGGAACTTAACATTGAAAAACCAAAAATTTCATACTGGCAAATACTATCCCTTTCTTTAAACCTTTATTTACTTTAAAGGGCTTGAAAAACTTTTTTATTTTCTTTGTAAATCGTCTCCAGTAAAAATCTACCAAAAAAGTGCAAGACTTGCAAGAGTCTTGCACCAAGACCAAGACCGGACCCTGCAAGACCAAGACCACTTATTAGACTGCAAGACCACGACCAAGACCATATAGGCAAGACCAAGACTAACGTCTTGGTCTTGGTCTTGCATTTTTGCTCATCACTACTTCCTTACCTGAGTAGGAGCCCAGCCGTCTTCTCCAGCTTGGACCAGACAGAGAATTTAGTGTAGCCTGGTTATCCCGACTGGTACCTGGCCTAGGTCTTCCAATTACCGAGGACAAAACACATCGTCGTCTGGTAGAATCAATTTCAACAGTGGCGTGTTTACCATGGAAGCTAGGGAAGCACAGCTTCCCTAATGCAAATGCTTTAGTATTAATTCGTTAACGATAATAAAAATAATATCTATTTGAAATTTCTGTATTAGCAACGAAATTCCTCATTTGAATCCGAGCGCTCTTATTCTTTTTTGTCAAACACCGCTACATTCAAGCCGCTTGCTTTCATTACCCGCATAAGCATACGCGCCCGCCCGCCATCTTTCTCGTTTAATCTTGGAATCTGCTGTTCTCCAGCTTAACAGGGCTAAGGTAATTTTGCATTTGATTCCATTGGACCCAGGCGTGTCTAGAATAATTTAAGTAAATTCGGTTCGTCGCTAATCCGACGTGATGTACAGACATTTTTCTTACTTTTTTAGTTATTAGTGTATTATTACTTTTCATTTGGACATTATTATTTTTATTTGAACATAATTAGTGCTTTCGTGCTTAAAAAAAAAACCTGTATATTCGCATTTTTACCGACAGCCTGTAAGCTGCGATTCGACAGATTGTGGCGACTTTCGCGTTCGATGATTTAAGTGTTCTCGGTACTTCGGGATCAGTTTTGTTTCCTTTGGGTTTATGTGACTGTATTCTATGTAGTTTAGTAAATCGAGGATTCCAACATTGCAGTTTTGAAGAAAAAAGGCAAATTATTTCGAGAGGCCAACTCCAGTTCTTAAGGACTTAACAAAACAAACTAAATCCTACCTAAGACATTTTCAAAAAGAAAATTATAATAAGTGTGAGTGGCTGACTCGGACCACTATCTAGTTGGCGCAAAAAATCGCGCAAAAATTTCAAACACGAAGAAAGGGAAAAGCAGTATGCAGGCTCGATATAACACCAGGTCTCTAAGGGACCCATACACATTAGATGGGTTCCAAAACTATCTTGAAAACGCAGAACAAATAGACGAAAGCCTAACAAACGGCGAGCAATGGGAGATCTGCAAAAGAATGATCCTAGACGCGGCAGATAACATTCTCGGATGTTCTGGTCCCTCATCGCGCAATGACTGGTTCGATGCCGAATGTGAGGAGGTCACTCGACAAAAAAATCATGCATATAAACTAATGCAGCAATGGAGATCCCGAGAAAGAGAGGTAATATACAAAGATCTCAGAAGGGAAGAAAAACACGTACATCGGAGGAAAAAACGCACCTTTGAAAACCACATGCTGGAACATCTCGAAGCACTTAGAGGACAAAACGAAACAAAAAACTTTTACAATATCCTCAACTCCCCAAGAAAAGAATGCAAACCGAGAGTAACCATGTGTAAGGACAAAAACGGGCACATTGTTAATAACAGACCAGATGTCTTACAAACATGGGTGGAACACTTTAAAGCACTATTATGTGGCGAAGACATTGAACAAGACGCATCCTCACCCCCAATGGCAAGAAACAACATACAAGTGCCACCACCCTCGAAACAGGAGATCAAGGACGCCATTGGGCGCCTCATAAACAATAAATCACCGGGCAGCGATGGGATCCCCGCAGAACTCTTTAAGCATGGAGGCGAAAAACTTACAGACATCATATATAAAATAATTGCTAGAGCTTGGAACGAAGAACAAATGCCGGATGAATGGTGCATAGGAATTATCTGCCCTCTCCACAAGAAAGGGGACGTACTTGAATGCAAAAACTACAGAGGGATAACACTCCTTAACACCCTTTATAATAAAATTCCAGTGTCTTATACAACAGACCATATATATCGCCAGATATTAGAGAAAACCCATGAATGTGCTGAGACATAAGCTATATGCAGCAATGGCTGAGTTCAACATCCCCAATAAACTCATAAGACTGAAGACTGGTAAAAGCCACAATGTCCAAAGTAGTCTGCAAAGTCAAAATACAGTCTGACATATCGGAAAACTTCGAAGGCAATGTAGGACTGAGGCAAGGAGATGCGCTGGCGTGCCTCCTTTTTAATATAGCACTAGAAAAAGCCGTAAGAGACGCTGGACTAGAAAACAGAGGAACCATCTTTACTAAATCCTCACAAATTATGGGATATGCAGATGACCTGGACCTTGTGGCTCGCATCACGCGAAATACTAAACAAATGTTTGCAACCTTTTCAGAAGCTGCTGGAAATATGGGTCTTCGAATTAACGAGGACAAAACGAAACGTATGGCATCAACACCTAATAACAGAGCCAGAAACATAGGGCAAAATTTAGCGTTGACAATTTTAACTTCGAAGTCGTTCAACAGTTCACATATTTGGGCTCGCTGGTTACTCAGGACAACTCCACCTCAGAAGAAATTAAGAAAAGGATCGTTCTAGCGAACAAATGCTACTTTGGCTTAAGTAAACATGGACATCTCTAAGGCAGACGAAAACCTCCTATTAACCTTTGAGCGCAAGATCCTGAGAATAATATTAGGCGATCTATAAAAATGGTATGTGGAGAAGGCTGTATAACTTTGAGCTGTACAACAAATACAAACTGATCTCAGAGGGATGAGATGTGGTATCGCTTATAAGGATAGGCAGATTGAGATGTGCAGGACATGTGGCAAGAGCGAACGAAAATCGTGCTACAAGACAAATACTCAGGTCACAACCGGGTGGTAGTAGAGGTAGAGGCAGGCCAAGGCTAAGGTGGAGGGACGGCGTAGACGAAGATGCCAGAAAGATCGGAGCGGCAAACTGAGATAGAGACGACTGGCGGAATAGACTGAGGAACGTCGAGGCTCAACTAGGGCTGTAGCACCAATGATGATGATGATGATGAGTGGCTGACTGGTGCGACAAAAAAAACTGTATTATTTTACTGGTCATGTATTTTATTTTCGAGTGAAAAGAGCTTATGGAATAAGACTGGTTTCTGTGATTTGAACAATTTACATACGCTAATTAAAACACATCACAGTATCAAAGCGCATATACAGACTATCATAAAAGAGATTCCTCAAAACTTTAGGTAAAACAAGAATTGAACATATGTTAGATAACGAACAAAAATTAGCGGTACAGAAACACAACGCCATTGCTATTGAAAAAACGCGCCGAATGCGTGTTTTTTAACGACTTTTGGGTAAAAATTGCAAATCAAGCGGGCGCCGACGCGCGACGGCGTCTTTTTTTAACGATCTTAACGACTTTTGGATAAAAATTTGGGCGTGGCTATCCAAACATTTTTCAATAATGCTTGGTAAAATCTGCTTCGTTCGCTCGTGGAAGACGTGTTTTTTTTTAATTTTTATGATTTTTGAGTAAAAATTGGGCCTGGCAACCTCAAATTTCCCTTGCACTGCTTACCCATTTCTAAACGGCTGGACACGCCACTGAATTTCAATTAATAATAAATCAGCACTGCTGATTTGTTGAGCTTTATTCTTGATTTATCGTAATTTTTTAAGTGAAAAGATTAAATATAATCTACCGAGAAGCACCTACTGGAAATATCACTTCCAGATATATTGAATTTTAGTTCGCTGAATTTATTTAGTGATTTTAATAAGAGACAGTTCTCTAATATACTGTAATTCTTTTACCGTTTCCTCTCTTGGTATTATCTAAATTTATATGGTATAATTATGGCGGTTATGCTATTTATATTAAGTTAATTATATCTCTGTAAAACCCATGTCAGAAATTTAATTTAACCTATTTAAACCTTATTATATTGAACGTTTCGCCTTGATATGGGTCAATTGAGCTAAATTTTCCTTACTTGGTGCGGCTATATTTATTTCTATATATTTTATTCGGTACATAAATCCCTTTTAGTTTAGCATTTTGAAGACATTTGAGAAGTCTTCTATATTCCAGCTGCTAAGGGAATAAGCTAAGCGCAGTTTAGTGGATATTTATTCCCTAATTTTAACATATAGATTGTTACATATTTAAGCAATAGTAACTTGGTAATATTAAAATATTCTTTTAAAGATAACCCCTCTCTTTAATTAGCATCGAGGTAATTTATTGAGATTTTTATATAGTGATTAGTAATGTTAAGTTATTGATCAGAGACTTGCTAAAGTACCATAACTAGTGCTACTTTTTGATTTGAAGTTTAATCGCAGTGAGTATCAGGCCTAAATCGTTTAATTGATACTTGATTGTTATAATTTCTAGTGTTAAAGTATCAAGATGAAACTTAATTAACATAGCAATTAATATAATGACAATTTGAACATTAATTACCACTTGTGGCATATATAGGTCAGCTTAAGTGATATTCCAAAAATGCTTTTAGCGTAATATTAACTATCAGTAATCAGAAAATCTTCTAAATTTTAAGAAAGTAGATTGTTCTACCCAAGTAATATAATTTTTAATAAACTGGTTGTTTGTATTCCTGGTGTTTTTTTTGGCAACTGTGTTTAGGCTATAATTCAATCTCATTCGCTTTTTCACAGGGTATAGGTATTTTCTAAATTTTATTGTCCCATTTTCAGACAAATAGAATTTTTAATAAATTTCGTACAGTAAAAATTTAGTGGCGCCCTCTCTAACTGCCCACACCTTTAAAAAGAATAAAACCACAAACGACTGAGTGAGTTAGGCATATGGACCAGCTGAAAGCGCAATTGGCGAATAAGGCTGGTTACAAGCTGGGACCACTTACTTACTTAGTTTTAGGTCAAAATGCAAAACCAATTGATTAGCACCACTTCTTAAGTCCTTTGTTAAATTTAAGGTATAAATAAATAAATGGTATTGGCCGCGATTTTAATCATCGAAGAGTTAGAAATAAAAAATATATTAACATTTAGCGGCTCGGTGCGCTCGTGGTTTGGTCTATTTCTCTCGTCTTGGAACAGATATTTTCTTGGACAAATATTGCAGTTAATTTGAGCAATATTAAGAACTGCACCTGTGATTAGTCTAGTTTATGGTAAAAGATAATGATCATCTCGAATAATGTCACTTTCCGAAAAATAAACAAGCAAAATATTAAGGAAGATACCAATCAGTTCGCGAAATAGCTTTAAACCATTTTGCTCTTTAATGTTCATCTTTTGGGAAACCAAAAGCTGATACAATTGTCGAAATTGATTTCAAAGGACTGGTAATTGAATTTACAGCATCTTATCATGAAGTACTTACAATTTTCCTCGCAACTTTCGCAAATTGCTTTATTTGCTACACAAGCAATATCTTCAACTCCCTTATATTATTGAAAATTAGTCATTCACAGCACAACTGGGAAAATAACCAAAGTAATTTTCGCCCTCATCTTTTAAATAAACAACCGGCGAGAAATATGGAAACATTATTGTGTGCGTTGTGGCGGTTTATTAAGAACACTTCAATAATTATCCTATACAGGATGTATACAAGTACATATTACTTTACACCCTGGGGCCAGCGCCGAACCGGTCTTATTCAGAGAAATAGGCAACAATATGTCTCACAACATGAATCCTCCATAACAATATAAAACATATCTACTATGTGGAAGCGTTGTTGGCGCTTTTTTATTTCATGGTCGATTGAAGTCTTTCATGGCTCTGCCATGATTTTAGTTATTGAAATATGCAAATATTAAGTTTATTTAAGCTTATTTAATTTTTCCAAGATTTTAGGTTAGACCAATAAAATATGCATATGATGCGTTTTTATTAAATTCTGCTGTCCTACACTGTATTGTTGCTTAAACCAATTTCAGCAAAGATGCAGCATCTAAGTGGTAAAAATAAACCCAAATGTAACCATATGAAGTGAGCATATCTATACTTATTACATGTCGGGGGTGCGATACTAATTGTGTTCTTAATTTTAGAGCGATCATTCCATTTATAGAAGAGATTTGCACAAGTGAGAAAGAGAATAGGCTCCGACTCAGGAATTATGGAAATATAGAGGAAGAAAAAGTGACCACTACCGAACCACCAACGAAAAAGAAAAAAATCCAAAGTGTCGACGGTGATTTCGAATGTGAAGTCTGCAGGATCAATTTGTTTGTGTCTATGGTAAGTTTTTAAATGCTACATAGAAAGCGTTATACTTTCCCCGCCTACGTATTTTCTAAATTCTTTCTCTTAACTCCAACACAATATAACATAATTTAATAATCTGAAGCCTTTGTAGAAATATTCAGTTGAGTCACTTTTAGCTGTTTTTTCACCCGGAAGAATTTGAAGTACCTGAAAATCATATCTGGTTTATAGGTGCCACTAGGCAGTTACTACATCTTAAACATGTCTAACAGAATGGAACGTTGCACTATTATGTAAAAGTATAATACATTATGATTATTTGAGATTAAGGAATCTCCAAATGATTACCACTTTAATTCCTTCATCTAATATGCAATAATTTGAAAGCTCGTAAGAGAATATCAGTATGTTTTTCCTTGAAGCAACTTTATACTTAATATTCTGATTATCTCTAATTCGTTCAGTAAAACGGTAGTTTAAAGTGGAAAGTTTTGGTGTAATTGTTTTTAGTGGTTTATTTCATGTTTTTTGGGGTGATGAACATGATTCTGAAGTTGTCCAACAAAAATTTTCCCCGCAAATATGAGAAATCATCAAAAAACCACTAAAAATAATGTTTTTTTAGTGGTATTCACCTTATAACTGGCAAAGCAAGCTACTTACGTAAAAAGTGGTCCTGTAGTAAAATAAAGACGAGAAAATTACCTACAATTTATCTCTGCTAATATTTTTTTTACATCGTATGGTTTCCTTGCAAAAGAGTGTTGAAACATCGATGAACTTCAGTAATTTTTAGAAAAAAACACCATTAATTTATACTTTTTATTTCATGTACGTAAATATTATGTTATAGGCTAATAAAAGGCATGTATTTCTATACAATTTATATGTATTTATGTATACGAGCCCTCTTAGACACATTCAGGGAACTCCGGATCATCCTTTGCTTCTCCTTCAATTTCTGCAATAGGCATGTTATTACAGCTGTTCTTGCAGTTCAGGCACATATTAGAACAGTTAAGGCCTGCCTTTTTGCATCCACAGTTGGTCTGACAGGTTTTCATGCATTTGCAAGAAATAAGTTTTCAAACTGCTTCTGGTGCTGGTGGCTGTAGCGTTGGTACTGGCTGCAGACCCCCTTTGGGTTTCTTCCCCCATTGCTCAGGATCTTTTTTATTTCCAAGCCATTGTTGTACTTGACAGTATACTCTCAAAGAATGTTGCTGTGCTGCAGCGTCGGTAGGAGGTAGGGACGCCAAATGGGATGTTGTTCGGTATGCAGACCTAGGGAAACATTTATACCTCAATTTGTTTAATGACGTGCCGTCCTTGTCAGTCAATTTGTACAATGCAGTAAAAAGGTAACGCCAGCACAGCACAGTGTCAGCATGTGCGGTAAGATCTTTAAAAATTTTAATGGTCTTGGTTAGGGCAGGGTTTTTCTTGAGGGTTTGGAGAAACCTTATTTTTCCTACTTTGAACGAGGCTGAAGTTGTGTCACATCCTCCCATGGCATGCAAAAATAATATGTTGTGACTGATGGATTGGGCTGGATGGTTTCATCACTTATTTTGATTGCATTTTTCATCGTAGCAAGTGCCAAAACTCTGTCTTTCCTGTAGAATTTTAACACTTAGTTGATGGTGCTGTCTCCTACAACACCAGTGGTAAGAGATAAGATATCTGTGACATCAGGAAAAGTATAGTGTTGCGTAAACCACTCCATCAACTTTTTCGAATCACTTGTATCCCTTTTCATCCTCGATTCTCTCATCTCCACGTGTTGTTCTGAACTAGTGAATGCTACTCCACACATCTTCTCCATTTCCTCATAAATATTTTGGAGGGAAGTCATTCCTTTAGTCCACCTACAGGGGATACTTTTAGTAACTCCACGACCATGAGTCAGCCCTCCAGCAATTTTCATTATCCTCATTAGAGACTGCTCAATGGTCATGTCGGTCCATATTCCGCACCAGAATTTGCTAGTCTTTCGTATTGTGAATCCGCCACCCGTGAATATTTCGTATTCCTGAGCGCTCATTTTATCTTTTAAACTGTGCATGTAGGTAGAGGTGGCAACATTTGGGATACAAAAAATGTCCGGTAGCATGGAAATACGGAAGCATTTGGTAGACAACTTGGAGATGGAGTTTCCAGTTCCCTGCTCTTTCAGCTTCAATGAATAGCTTAACAAGCGTAACCATTTCGAAGTATTGAATCCATAGCTTTGAAGTAGCACCACGCTTAGCTATAGCTTGGAGCTGTGCAGAAAACTTAGTTTTTAATTCCTCTACAAAGTCTTTTTCGTGTGCTAACAAAATATCTGATCTGTCTCCATCATTTAAGGACCCTGCAAGTTTCTCTTGAAGGTCTGCGGTTAAATCCATTGTGTCAAAGATAATTTTCGCCAGAGTGACATGGGCTACCTTCACATACGAGATTAATCTGAATGCTATCAAATATTTGACGGTTTGTATACACATAAACACAGACTTCCAGGATGTAAACAGGAAAAACGGTCAATATCCTGTTTGTCAGAAAGGCTGTTCTACATGATTCTCTTTTGCTTAGATTGAATAAAACTCTCACAGCATACTTCTGTAGCAGAAAAACCCTTTGAATTTGTGAACGGTTCCCCCAGCAAAATATCCCATATCTAAGATGACTGTAAAAGTTGGCATAATATAGAGTCAGTAAAGTTGTCTTTCCACATTGTTCCGATAAAGTTCATAGCATGATGACCTAACCTTAGAGCATAAATAATCCACTTGTTCACCTTATTGAAGTTTGTGAGCAATCATAATGCCCAGCATTTTGGTGCTTTTAGTACTTAGGATTGGTTGTTGAGAATCCTCAAGTAAGTTAAATGTTATTGTTGGCTGCTGTCTAGATAAAGTAAAGGTAAGAAGCGTTGTTTTATCTGTGTTTAATTTTAAAAACTTGTTCTTTGATCAGATAGTTACTTTGTTTAGGATTTTTTCACACTTAACCCTTAGGCTTTCAAATCTGTTTGATGTAATCAGAATATTAGTATCATCTGCATAACAAAATACTTGTACATTTTCTTCGGCAATAAATGAAATGAGATCATTGGCATAAATATTAAAAAATTAAGGACCCAGAATTGGGCCTTGTGGAGCACCCTGAGAAATAATTTTTCTTTTACTATTTACCCCATTCAAACTCACAAAGTGTCGACGATTTGTGAGATAGGATTCTAAGAGTTGGTAAAGGTGCGTACAGACTTGGCGAGACGAGCACAAGACGCGCCGCGAGCCGAGCCAAAATTTCAAGTGTGGACGTGGCTCGCGGTAGGCTCGCGAGCGTCTCGTTCCGATCCATCGCCAGTCGGTTTTTCGACAAAACATCAAAGGATGCTTGAGGCTCAGTGTGGACGGCTATAAATGCAGCGCGCTACGAGCCACGAGACGACTACGTATGGTTTGGCGCGTCGCGATCTATGGACCGCAGTAGGACTCGCGAGCGTCTCGTTTGGTCGCTCGTGGCGCGCCTCGCGCTCGTCTCGCGGCGCGTCTCGGGCTCGTCTCGCCAAGTCTGTACGCACCTTTAGGAATACCTCTTATTCCATATCTATTCAATTTGTGCAGGAGAACTTTATGATTTACGGTGTTGAAAGCATTGGAGAAGTCAATAAAAAAGCCACAAGCATATGCACCTTTATATAAAGAATTTATAGTTGTTTTCATAAATGAGAAAAGAGCAGTCTCAGTGCTGGCATTTTTAGTAAAACCATGTTGACACCTGGATAATATTTTGGTTCTATTTAGAAATTCTAAAATCTGGTTCTTGATAGCCAATTCCAAGATCTTTGACATACTTGTAAGGAGGCTAATTGATCTATAGTTAGCATAGTTATTTGCCTCTCCTTTTTTATATACTGGAGTAATGGTTGCTAATTTTTGGTCATCTGGAAATTTACCTTTCGAAAACATTAGGTTTATTAGAAAACACATAATAGGTGACAATTCAGATTTAGAACTTTTAAGTAGGTTGTTACTTATATTGTCCAGTCCTGTCGATGTTTTATTTTTTAGTTGCAGAAACAAATATTCAACATTTTGCGGTGTTAAAGGATTGAGGAATAGAGACGCATTAGAAAACCTCACTGTTTCTTCCAAGTATTTCCCAGCAATATAACCCCCACTCGAGTCGGCTATTGTAAACATATCAATGAAGGTGTTGGCTATTTCCAGATTGTCCATCCTCTCTGAGAAACTCAAATTTTTTGCTTGAATACTTATGATTTTTGATATTATTAATGATTGACCACACTATTTTTGATTTATTAGAGGATCTATTAATAAGGTTATCATGATGGCAGATTTTTGTGGATTTTAACAAGAACGATATTTCTGGGTGTAATAGTGACTAAGGGGCTTATACCGTCTACCAATCTTAGTAACCTCATTATACAATGTAACTTTATCTCTTAATGCGATAAATTCTGGGGACATCCTATACCTTTGCTTTCTCCGTTTTGTATTTACTTTTTGTAAGGGAAATGACAGCTCAAAATAATAAAACAGAATATTTGAGAATACATGAAACGCCCCTGATGGGCAATCTTGCAAAATGTCAGTCCAGTTTTCAGAATATAAGTAGTCACGGAAACAAGTCACATTTTCGAGGGTGAAAAAGTCTATAAGTACTATTCACAGAAACAACTGATCTAGTCTTGATGGATGCTGTTTGCAAATAATGTTCTGAGAAGCCTAAATTTAACACTTTGCTTCTATAAGTCACATGTCTGCTTACTATAATATTATCAATACAGGTACTTGAGGCAGCAGATATTCTAGTTGCCTCAAGAATGATCACTTTCAGGTCAAAACACTCTAACACATCTTGAAATAACGTTAAACCATGTGAAGGTGCTAAAATATTTATGTTAAAATCCCCACATTTCATAGCCAGGCTGTGAAGCTGACATTAGTAATTCTTGCAATCTCTCAAGATATATTGGAAAGTCACTATTAGGTGGTCTATACAATACTATCAAATTGGATTTAATGCTATCAAGCTTTATACATGCTGCCTCCAGGACACCATCAATACAATAATCAGACATATTAACCTCTTTGAAAGCTGTTTGACATTTTATACTTTGATAAATTGCAACTCCACCATGTTTCAGGCTTTCACGCCAAAAGTGTGTACACTATTTGAAATTATCAAAATATAGTTGCTCAGCTTGTTGCCAATGTTCAGACAATAATAGAAAAACACAGCTCGTATCACTCAATGCACTATTTAAAAGCAATATTTTATTTTTCAAACATTGAATATTCTGGTGAACAATTGTGAACGAGTCATTAGGCCCAAAAAAACTGAGACGTATTTGATCAAACTCCATCAACATCATGAACACCTTGGTTAATGGCAGAATTATCACCTGTGGAATCAACATCCAGCAATAGGTACGTCATTCTGAGGAATCTCTTCTATCTGCTGATAACCCTCCACCTCATTAGTTGAAATATTTGCGTTTGAACTCTGTACATATGTTGTGACATCAGACTTAAAAACTAATTTGCTTATTCTATCAACAATATCTCTTTTTCCAGTCCTAATGCCAAATCCATTGTTTATATCAGAATAACTAATATTTCCCTCATCATAATAGTTTAATTTCTGTACATAATCTTGTAATTTATTGTAAAATTCTATAACTTTTATTTCCAAACCAATATGTCCATATTTGGCATATGGAATGGAGTTGAACCCTAAATTAGTATGTGAACAACATTTAACCCTACTATTTATTTCTCGAAAAGATGGAAGATGAGACATTTGGAAATTATTTGAACCTCCCATTATCACAACAAAGTCCTTCAGAGTAAAATCCTTTGTAAGGGCAATAATATCCTCTAATATGAAGGAAAAACGTGCTTCTCGTTTAATAATTGTTTGAGTTGTCATATTAGGAAAATGTACTCTAAAAAACCTGCTGAGACCTCGTCCATATTCATCAGTTAAAATTAAAATTCTACCTGATCCTGCTGAATTCTTTACATTAGTTTGAATTAATGGTGAAGTATCTGGGATAGATGCAACATTACCATTGTGGTTCAGCAAATTATTTATTGGTGTACTTTGATTTGCTCTTTGATGCGCTTCTTAACTTCAATGCTGCTTTCCTCCAAATCATCCTCCAGTGTTTTAATTACATCTCTGAGATTTCCAATAATAGCTTTATAATGGTCACTTTCTTCTTTCTAATTGTGGAGTTGTTCAGATTGAAGCTGTATATTCTTGAGTATTTCATCATTCCTATGTTTAAGATTCATTAACTCTATGGAATAGATTTCCTCGGTTTCCTTTTTAAACTTCCTGAAGTTGTCTTTTACTTCTTTCAATTTTTGTTCCAAATATTTTTTGCTTTCATTAATATCTTTTCAAGTTTCTTATCTATATTACTTTTAGGATCCATTTGTTGGCTTGTGCTATTTGATCTTGATTTAAAGTTACTTTTGAATTACAATATTTCTGTCTGATATTTTTTATTTTTAATTATTAATTCATCTTTCTTCTTCTCAATATTTAATTGTTCAAGTGTAACTTGCAATTCATTTTCCAAATTCACAGTTTTATCCTCTACATCCTTTAATTTGTCTTGATTTGTTTGATCTACTAGAAATACTTCATCTTCAAAATTAAGTGTATTTCGCCTCATTTTTTGAGCTGCCTCATCCTTCGCTACAATCACTGATTGTAGTTCCTGAATGCGCATCTCAAGATTTTTTGTATTTTCTTCATGATCTGCCTCCATGAGAGCTATAAGCTCTTGCAATTTTTTGTTATCTGAGTGAAGCTTCTCTAATATTTCATCATTGCAGTCATTTCTGAGGATATCCCTACATTCAGAACAATAAAAAACTAATTTCCTTTCAATCAGAGCCAATGTTTGAGCTTCTGATGTACTAATACCTGCACATTTTTTACACAAAATTAATTTACAACAATTAGCCGGCCGATCCTTGTAAATACAAGCATTGTTACATTTAGAGCAATTTAAAATTACATTTCTATCCGCCATAATACTTATTATCAACCATAAGCAAAAGATATTCCACCTACTCAGTTCAGCAGAAAATTGTAAGCTTGATTACAATAGTACTTTTAGTCAGAATTAGTGTTCAGTAGCCTACAGGTGTGCAACTATATAATTTAAACACGTTAAAAGGCAAGACAAGGAGCTACAGATAAAATAATTCAATTAAAGGGAAAGTTGCACTTAATTTATTTTGTATTTTCCAAAAATTACTGAAGATCCTCGATGCTTCAACACTCTTTTGCGTGGAAACCATACGACGTACAAAAAAATGTTAGGAGACATACATTGTAGGTAATTTTCTACTCTTGATTTTACTACTGAACTTTTTTGCGTAAATAGCTTGCTTTGCAACCTGTAACCTGAAAATCACTAAAACTCATTATTTCTTATGTTTTTTTATTGATTTCTCATATTTGCCGCGAAAATTTTTGTTGGACAATTTCAGATTCATGTTCAGCATCTCAAAAAACATATAGTAAACCACTAAAAACAATTACACCAGAACTTTCCACTTCGAACTCTTCTTGTGTACGATTTGACTGAACTAAATATCCAAGGGAAGATCACTGAATATTTTTTCACTCGAATAATTGAGCTCCCAAAACAAGCTTAAACCCATATATTTAGATTCCAACTTGTTTTCTAGATAGAGTTTTAAAACACCGGCGTGGTTTAAACCATTTAAGCCAAACAGTCCCAAAAATCCCTGATTCTGTTTATCTGCAAAAATGCTGCTTATAGCAGGAACGTCAAACTGGTGAGAGGAGTTTGATTACGGGGAGTGACGCCCCCGCCATTCCGAGTTGCCATGGGATATGGCGCATCAAATCCCATCGTCCTCCCCCAGGCTGGAGAACACCAAAGTACAAAGTCTGGAGCTGATCAATGACAGTTTGTGACAAGAGGGGCTGCATTGTATTGGCTGGCAGGAACGTCAAACTGGTGAGAGGAGTTTGATTACGGGGAGTGACGCCCCCACCATTCCGAGTTGCCACGGGATGTGGCCCATCAAATCCCATCGTCCTCCTCCAGGCTGGAGAACACCAAAGTACAAAGTCTGGAGCTGATCACTGGGGAGTGATCCAACAAACCCCATTTTTACCCCTGTCAGACTAGGGACCGCCAAAGGAATGAGTCTGAGGCCGATGCTTCGAGTGGAAGCGGCCCTAGGTGGTAGATGCATAAGCCTACTCGCATCGTCCGGTGAAAGACCACCCCACCAGAATTGGGGAGCGCTAAGTGGTTTTCCCAAATCACGTTCCGCTCCCGCGCTGGTGATCCCGGGTTTCACAGTAGGAGTATATGGACATGATGGTGCTTCCAGGATCAAAATATTCCGGAGGTAAACTCCCCGGCCATTCGGATCTCCGGGCGCTGGGTGGCCCTGGGAGCCCTTTATTCCGCATTTTACAGACAGCAAAGATACCGAACCAATTTAGAATAGATTTCTGCAACATAAGAGGCCTAAATACAAACATAAATTCGGTACACCAACATCTACAAGCAAATAGACCACACATATTAGCCCTTACAGAAACACAAGTATGTTCTACAACAACAACAGTGAACTACCTCTATCCTGGTTACGACTTACATACCCGATTTAGATGTAAGTTCGGAATATGCCTTTTTGTCCGAAGCGACCTTTCATGTCATCGTGAGGAAACACTCGAACCGAACAACCTTGACGTCATGTGGCTCAAGTTCACCGCCAAGGGATTAACCAAGTTTATATGTTGTCTCTATCGCCCTCCGAGCGATAGAGCCTACCAAAACTTTTTCTCAACACTAGCTACCACCTTTGACTCAATACAGGTCGATCACCCCAGTTCAGAAATAATCGTTCTGGGAGACTTCAATGCCCACAACACCAACTGGCTCAAACATCACAACAAGACCGACAACGAAGGTAGAGAGGCTGAAGCATTTGCCATCAGCTGCGGGCTTACTCAACTTGTAGACGAACCAACTCGAATCTCAGAGAGGGGCGAATTCGCCGCCCTCCTGGATCTTTTTCTGACCACCAATCCTGACCAGTACAAGGTTACAGTTGGTCCGCCATTAGGTACCTCTGACCACAAACTTATTACAACGGTTTGTGAATTGCCACTCATACAGAAGGATCCACCATTGCCTCGCAAAATCTGGCATTACAATTCTGCAAACTGGGACGATCTGAGGCAGTTTTACCTAGATTTTCCTTGGCTCGACGTCTGCTTTGCCACTGACGACCCGTCAGACTGCTGCGAAGAGATCATGCAAGTAATCTCCTCAGGAATGGAAGCATACATCCCAAATTCCATCAAGTTACCATCAAAAGGAAAGCCCTGGTTCGACAAAAGATGCGAAAGAGCTGTAGGAAGGAAACAGCAAGCCTATAAGTACTGGCAGCAAAATCAGACCGCTGAAAATCGCAATTATTTTATCGAAGCGAGAAACGAGTGCAAGCTTGTGATCGACGAAACTAAGGACAAACACAATCAAAGGATCAGGAATAAACTTTTGCAATGCCCCAGTGGCTCCAGGAATTTCTGGTCGGTAGCAAAGGCAGTAAGTAACAACTTTACAAAAACGTCTCTCCCACCTTTGACGGACGAACGTGGCATCACGGCGACTACAGCCAAAGAAAAAGCAAACATGCTCGCCAAAATGTTTTCATCGCACTCTACCTTAGACGTGCCCCAAAGCAAGACTCTCCCCACTATACCGAACATCAACACCACCATGGCAGAAGTCAAGTTTTCTCATCGTGATATTCGCAAAATCCTTAAAGAACTAGATACGCAAAAGGCATCAGGACCGGACGGAATACCTGCCATCGTGCTAAAGAGCTGCGCCAACGAACTAACACCTGTTTTTTCCAGGCTTTTTTCTCTTTCTTACAGAAAAGGGATTTATCCATCCTCTTGGAAAGTCGCTCGAGTGCAACCTGTTCCAAAAAAAGGCAAGAAAACCACGCCCTCAAACTATCGCCCAATTGCCTTGCTTCCAATAATCTCCAAAGTCATGGAACGTGTAGTCAACCAGCAACTACTCAAGTACCTCGAGAGCAACAGAATAATCAGCGATAATCAATACGGCTTTCGCAAAGAGAGATCGACAGGAGATATATTGGCCTATGTCACTCATATATGGAGTAGGGCAATTGAAAACTACGGAGAGTCTCGAGCGATTGCGTTGGATATTTCAAAGGCATTCGACAGAGTTTGGCATGACGGACTGCTCAACAAACTGCCGTCCTTGGGACTGCCCGCCTCTCTCTGCAGCTGGCTGGCCAGTTTCCTTAAGAACCGATCCCTACATGTTGCAGTCGATGGACACATCTCGGACACATTTACCATCAACGCGGGCGTGCCTCAGGGCGCAATACTTTCACCAACTCTGTTCCTCATCTATATTAATGACCTGCTGATCGAAACGAATAATCCTGTTTACAGTTTTGCAGATGACAGTACCCTTGTCTCCCACTTTAGATCAGAAAAACCCTTACCAGCGACTGAGACTCATCACCGCAGACAGGAGCAGGTTACAGCAATTAATCAAGACCTGGAGAAAGTTCAAACTTGGGGCGACCGAAATTTGGTCCAGTTCAATGCAGCAAAGACCCAAGCAGCAACGTTTACTAAGAGGGCCAATACAGCGGGCCCTGACATCATTATGGCAGGATCGACCATTCCTTCATCCTCGTCAATCGGGCTGCTGGGTGTCTCGGTCAACAGCAATATGTCATGGCATGACCATGTTGCTAACATCGCAAAATCAGCCTCCCAGAAGCTTGGTGCGCTATTTCGCAACAAGAAACTCTATACACCGCAGCAGTTGCTCTTGCTGTACAAAGCGCAAATAAGACCGTGCTTAGAATATTGCTCACATATCTGGGGTGCCGCACCAAAGCATACCCTAAAGCTGCTGGATTCCATTCAGAAGAGGGCTGTGCGTCTCGTCGGCGATCCGGAGTTGACCCGGAATCTGGATAGTCTGGAACATCGCAGACATGTGGCCGAGATGTCTCTGTTTTACAGATACTTTCACGGCAGATGTTCCCAGGATTTGGCCCACATAATCCCGCCCCTGGCAACTCCTGTCAGGCAGTCCCGACAGACGGCGGGAGCGCACCAGTTCGTCGTACAACTAGAAACACCTAGAACATCGCTTTACCAGAACTCCTTTTTCTGGCGCACTGCATCACTGTGGAACTCACTTCCAGGACATCTGTTTCCCACTAATTACAACCTACAAATATTCAAGAACCGTGTCAATCAACATCTTCGCACACACACCGCTCGTCGAGCGCCATAGGATCTACCTTTAGTGTGTGTGCCACTGCCATAAAAAAAAAAAAAAAAAAAAAAATGCTGTTGATTACCAAACATTTTTGCAATGTAGTCGAGATTTTGGAGTGGTTTTATTCTTGACAGACTATGCATGTTCAGAATAAAAAGTCCTGATGAATTGGTAAGACAGGTGTTTCAGAGAGCTCTGTTGTAGGGCCTTTGCTATGATTGATTTATGTAAACGATTTGCTCCACTTCCACAGTGGTGGGAAGATTCAATGTCTGCTGATGACACAACACACAACTATTCTTTAACATGATAATAATGTTGCTAGACTTCACACTGTCATTGAAGGATATTTGTTTAATTTTGAACAGCGGTATGATGCCAATTTCTGATCGTTTAATGTTACCAAAGGCAAAATTTTAAATTTTAAGTGATACGTAAGGTGTTTGTTTGGGGGGTTGCTCATCCCTCTATGAAAACGGATTAAAAACTTAATAAGTCTATTGCCCATTTCATTGTATTAAATTGAAAACAAGTAATTTTGATTTGCAAGACGAGACGAATTTAACTAATTGGCAAAACTCATGTGTTCAGTGCCTAACAAATCCAGGACTTAAATTCTCATTTGTAAATATTTGGCAGCATTTTGCCACAATTATATAACATTATTTAATTTTCTTTTCTAGATTATCGATACACGAGACGACCTGATTTACTGTTTAGAGGACGCAGTTAAATTAGTGGCGAAAGACGGTAAAATGTTGGAACGGCTTAAGTTAACATACAGTTTGGACGAAGAAGAACTGGACAACATTCCAATAAAAATAAATTCCATGATCGAAACAAAATTGCAGAAAAAGATGCTTAGCAAGTATTCTGGTTTGCCTACTTTGCTAAAGTGAATAACCCGATTAGGTACCGATTCAGACGTCATATGACTTATGAGATGACATGATCAAAACTTATGTCGGCAAATTGATTATGGCATTTTTTCCTTATTTTGGATGGAAACTTTATACAACAGTTTAAAATGATTCATTTATTAATCAATCTCAAACAAAACTTTTGTTGAGTATCTATCCATTTTTGGAAAACGACATGGTCTTAGAGCCGATGTTAATGTTTGTAGATGGTAGACAAATACAGTATCCAGGGTCGGACCGGACCCTAGGGATCCAGGAGGTCCTACTGTTTGCTGCAGTGCTACGAAGGAACTAGATAGGTTATCTGATGAATTATAAAATAATTCTTAATGGCATAAGATCTCTATAATATTTATTGTCAACAATCCATAAATTTCGCCGCACTTTCGTCAGCTGCATATTGACGGATAGAAAGAGGTCAGACAGAGTCAGAACTGGGCTATCTGGCCGAAGTTACAATACTAGCAAGTTTGAAGCTAGGTACATCACACATTCGGTTTTAATGGGAGAACCACCGGAAAAGTTCCGCTATATCGCCGATTTAGCCCGCCCCTGGATATATCTCATCATGATATACTCTATTATCTAACCTGTAGGTAACTTTGTATATACAGCTGTCCACTAAGAACGTGTAGTTTTTGCAGGGTGTCCAATCGACAATATAATCCCGCTCGTTACTGCTTACAAAAACCTGAATCAAATGTATACATTTTTTTCAATATTTACTGAATTAAAATAACATCAAATTTTCGAGATATCATGTACCAAATGGCTCGTTTGGACAGCTGTGTATTATAATTAGAATGTGTTGAAACTTCTAAATGTTTTAACAAATAAAATCAAGCTTTAGCTGTGATTGGTGTTATATTAGAAATTGCTTGCTGCTCAAATTAATATAATCTGCTGAACTTTTTGTCGTATTTACAAGAAAAAAACTATTATACACAGGACGTCGCCAATGGTCGCTTTGATTTGAAGAAGTAATAATTGGTTTATATGATTCTTGCAGAGAATTTCGTCATCACGCCATAACTCATACCTAGTTCAGCCTTGTTAGGAGCTTGTGATTCTGAAAATTTTAGTGGTCAAACTCCAACAATTACTCATTTCTGTGAATGGGTGTTCGAAATACGTCTAATAGCACTAGTTGAAATCGAGCAGCCAGTCTTACCTGTTTGCTTACTAGTGATTTTTCCTTTCGTTTAAAAGGTAAGGGTAAGATTCCAATGGCTGTAATAAAAAGATCACTCTTGTAATGCACTTCTGTACAACCAACACCCTGGCCATACTGGCAGCCTGTCACAACAATACTATATTGAAATGACATGAAATTAAAATTTATTTCAGGTACTTGATAGACAATATCATTCCTTGTGTCACAGGGATATAAACAAAACTTACAATTAACAATTACTTGCGCTTAATAATTAAATGTTGCTAGTCCTACATAAGACATCCAGCTACGAGTACATTTTAAAGTAAATAATATTGATCACAATCATCGTCAGCTTTTAAAATTACACACATACTCTGCTACTGAGATCAGAAAAAATAAAATAAAATAATACAAATTACCACAGTTCAAAAATTCTTGGAAGCTATAAAAGGCCCTTTGTAATAAAAGCCATCTAATCGCCGACTTAAATGCAGCAAGTGGCAGTTGTTTGACATAAAGTGGCAGCCTATTATAAAAAAGTGGGGCATAATAATTCAGAATGAAACGCGATCTTTTTAGTCTCAAGAGTTCAATTCTAATATCGCAACCAACTCTGGTTGGATATTGATGATACATGTTGTTCTGATTGTAAGAAGTGATGTGTGAATGGTAGTAAACGAGGCTTTCATAGATATACCTAGCTGGTATAGTGAAAATGTTATGATCAATAAAAGCCTGCCTAACATCCTCCCTAAAACCTTTACCGGTTACAACCCTTAGGGCTCTTCTTTGCAGTTTAAAGATTCGCTCAATATGGTATGAGTGACCCCAGACCAGAATACCGTATGTTGTCAAGTCAAACAAAAACGCTTCGATCTCTTCCACTTTGTTTCTTAAGGACGAGTCTTCAAGTGTAAATTTCCCAACTTCTCTTGTTTATTATAATCTATGGTTGCACCCTTTCCTATTGATACACGTCTCTGCAGGTTCAAAAAATGGTTTATGATGATGCCATCAGACCTTAAAATTGTAGACATGATTTCCTGCTTTTTGTGTATTGGAACAGCTAATTTGAAGGAACTTTTAAATAATTGGTCTTTTTTCGTATTCATCTTGAAACAGGAACATTCATTATCAAGATTATTGTCTCTAAGAAATGCCATGATTTGGTTGGATTCCGTTTTGGGGTCAAACCCAGATAGAAATATCCATGCTGAAGTTCTTTTCTTGGCAACATATAGGAGAGTTGTTCTCGTATTTAGCCCCTTTGTTGGTTCAGGTCTTATAATTTTGCTATCTTTTCTTTTGACTATTTGCCAATTTTCACTTTCTCATTTATTTTCAATTTGTTGGTTATCTCCTTTCTTCTTTTCAGCCTCTGTTTGAATACCGACCTTAGCTACAGGAGCAGTAACATTAGCTGTCTGTTCCGTGGCCGTTTCTACCGGGCTACTGCTGGGTCTTTGTTGACCAACTTCCTTGTTTGCACCTGTCTTCTTACCAGTCTTTGACAATTCACTAGGCGTTACCTTCATGATGTACGACGTTGCCAAGTTCTCTTGTATTTCCTTCGGAGAACTGATAATTTTTGGACTTTGTACCTTGATTTGGGGAACTTGCTTTTCCATCTTGTTGTTTTCCTTCCAATAAGTTCACTTTTTCTTGAAGTAATACATAGTTAGCCTTGAGAGCTTTATGATCACGCTGGATTTTCTCTATAATTTCTTTTAAATCTTCCAATTCATTTGAAGATACACTTGCCGATCTGAGGTTAGAAATCGGTTCCTTCGATATGTGCTGGCAGACAGCTGATTTAGCTTTTGCCGCCTGTGCCAAACAGGCTGGATGGAGCACCTTTGCTCAGTTTTTGCACGCAGCCGTAGTTACGAAACTCTCCACAGTGGAAACACTTATTTTCACTGTTTTTTTTTTCACGTTTTGGCGGACTTTCACTTCCAGTCATGTTGCCACATGAGCTGTATGTTTCAATTGTGAATTGTGGTTCCCATGAAAATTTTGAATCCAGATTTACTTTGGGTTTGGTGTTATAATAATGAACCCTAACAGTCTTATTGTCGTTCGCAATTCATAAAACTATTTGAGATGCATCAGTCACTCGTACAATGACATCAGTCAGTTATACAAACAACTAACTGCTAAAGCGCATAACGTTTTCTATTTAATTCATAATTTATTAGGATACTTTTTTCCTCCCTAACTGTTTTTAAAGCTTTGGCAAGAACGCCGTCAAGCCATGAGGATTTATTCTTCTAACTGCTTAGTTTTATATCAGCCATGTGAACAAGCTGGATTTAGAGCAGGGTATGGAACAAACGACCATCCTCACTCTATTAAGACTCTGATAGAAAAGTTCATTGAGTGCAACAAGCCACTTGTCGTGGTATTGATTGATTTCGAAAAGGCTTTCGATCTTATAAATAAACACGAAATGTTGCTAGCGCTGGCGGATTGTTGTATTGATCACCGATATAATTCCTTGTTTGTTGCAGGTAACTGCATGCATATGTAAGATTACATAGACACAAATAAATTTCAAACTGGGAGAGTTCATCAGGGCGACACAATATCTTCAAAACTTTTCAACATCTTATCAGAATACGCCTTTAAAGGAGTAAACTGGGAAGTAAGGGGTATAAATATCGACGGAGAGATGTTAAGTCATCTGAGATTCGCGGATGACATTTTAGTCGAACCAAAAATAAGTTTTGGGCAGACGCATTGTCTTGAGCGGTAGGAGTATCGAACTCGCCTCCGGATTGGCCGAGACAATAAAACCCGCCAGGAACAGGGGATAGGCTTGGCGCGGGCTGCATTTGGAAGGCTAAGTATTTTTTTAAACAAACATTCCTAATATGTTTAGCAGTTAGGGTTTGACTGAGGGAGGATAACCAATATTACTATACGGAATAGAATAGGTGTGATTGATATCATAGAAAGACTGGCAACTTTAAGGTGTTCTGGCCCGAACATGGAAGATGGTAAAGCGTATTCTGGAGCCCTAGGCACGCAGCTTATAGAAGCAGACTTGCATCTAGCCGGACCATTGAACTTTGGAACTGGTACGTAATGTTGCGCATGCGTATAATTTTGAGGTTAGATATGGAATAGATTCGCGGAAACACATGCAAGCTGCTGTATATCCACTATAATTCGGCTCTTAACCCAAATTTTTTATCTAAACTAATTTATCACTTCACGCATGGCCCTCCTCGCTACGAGGGCTCAACGAAGAGGAACTGACCAAAACTAACCCAAGGTATACCCAAAATCAGGAAAAAAAAAATAAAAAATGCAGTATGACAATCAAATCTTACATCTTTTCCAACAACGATTCACACAAAGAATTATTTACAGGTAGTATTTGTACTCTGGGTGCAGCAGTAAGATATTCAATCTAAAATATAATACGCATGCGCAACATTACGTGCCAAATTCCAGAGTTAATTGGTCCGGCTAGATGCTAATATAGAAGCAGATAGACCACCAACAAGAGCACCGATAACATCAAGAGAATCCGGGAACACTGGATGCAGGAGGCACAAGGGAGACCTATGTCCACCAGTGAACGCGAACGCCTATTTTATGATGATGCTGATGAAACTTAAAGACGACGATCTTCACTTTATCAGGTGTGTTGATATACAAAATCTGGATGCTGTAGTTCATTTCAAGAGAACTTGAAGTTGACGAAAATGTTTCAAAAGTTTTTTGTCTGAAAGAAAGACATTTTTTTCTTTTTTAAAAGGTTCTTTGACTTCCATTGTCTGTAAATGGATTTTGGTCAAAATTGTGCAGTCAGGTGGGCCTCTGGTCATTTTCAAGGCAATACTGTTTCGTAAGTGAACATGTGATAGCTGATGGAAATGTTTTCAAAGATTTCAATAGAAAAATTGAGTATTTCTAAAATGAACATGCTTCCGAGTACTTCGATATTTTTCGTTTCCTAAGTTTTTTATCTCTGAAAGAGGATTTTTCTTTTTTAAACGTTCCGCTGTCTGTAACTGGATTTTGGTCAAAATGGTGCGATCAGGTCTGCGTCTGGTCGTTTTCAAGGGAATAATGTATCATAAGTGAATAGAGTATTCAGTTTTCATAATACCTCTCTGAAAACTATCATTTTCGACGTCTCTGTAGAGCAAAGAAAGTAAGTCTTTTCGGTCCCGGCAGGGGAAAAATTTTCCCGGTCCCTAATTAGGGAGCGGGAAAAGTTTTCCCGTTCTCTGATTTTAAGTGCTAAATTTGCAGTTATTTAGTCACAGAATAAGCATAAAGTATAATAAATTGGGTTAAAATTATACAGCGATGCAGTCTACAAGATTAATCTAGTACATTTTAGCGTCAATAGTCTAATTTTAAGGAATAGTATATTATTTTATATGGAGGAGGAAAAGTGATACTTTTCATGGCGCGCTCGTGTTTAACAGCCGAACGGAGTGAGGCTGGTAATCGAGAGCAAGCCATGAAAAGTAACTTTTCCTCCAAATAAAATATGCTGTTTTTTTCTTCAAATGTCGACAAATTAATGCACAAACATCTCTTTTTAATAGTAATAATAATAATTATTATTAAAGAGAAGTGTGGGTTCGCAAGGGCGCTTAGACCGGTGTCGGTGAATAGGCACGGGTTGTTGCTATAGTAATGTAACATAAAGCTGTCAGTGGACACTGTCAACAATAATTATTTTTTTAAAATTGCGTCTCCGTTTGCGTTTTAATTCCGTATATTGATAAGCAGTTATTGGGTAAGTTCGATTAAATAATAACCAATTTGTTCCTAAATTAGTGATTTTTAGAAATGCAATGCACAAATTGAGTGATAAATACAAATTTTAGTTTAATAACTCTCGAGTTGTTGGCGCTTATTTTGTTGTTTGTTTGTATCTATGTTGATATGACAACACTTTTACCTCCGCCGGCGGAAAAGTGAAAAGTAAAGCTCCGGCGGAGGAAAAACGAAACTTCACGGCCGCCTACACAGTCGAGTAATGACGGATTTACTGACGTTTGAAGAAAAAATTAAGTGTTGTCATAGCAACATAGATACAATGCAAACAGACAACAAAATAAGCGTCAACAACTCAAGATTTATTAAACTATAATTTGTATTTATCACTCAATTAGTGACTGCATTTCTAAAAATCACTATTTTAGGAACAAATTGGTTATTATTTAATTGAACTAACTCAATAACTGCTTATCAATACGGAATTAAAACGCAATCGGAGACGCAATCTTAAAAAAATAATTATTGTTGACAGTGTCCACTGACAGCTTTATGTTACATTACTATAGCAACAACCTGTGCCTATTCACCGACACCGGTCTAAGCCGCCTTGCGAACCCACTTATCTTTAATAATAATTAGATATTATTACTATTAAAAAGAGATGTTTTTGCATTAATTTGTCGACATTTGAAGAAAAAACAGCATATTTTATTTGGAGGAAAAGTTACTTTTCCTCCATATAAAATAATATACTATTATTTATTCTGACCTTACTTGTCACAATTACTTCAAAATTCGCTGCCTATTCAATTACAACAAAGCATACAAACACATTTCTATAGCAACGCTTTATGAATATTAGATAAATACCTGTATTGCTTGTCTTGCAAGTTTGACGTTTGCTTTCATTTGAATACAAAAATGTATTATGACATGATTTTGGATACGTAAAATTATAAGAATTTTATGTTTATATCTTGATTTCAGAGAGGTATTATGAAAAATATCGTTCATTATACGTCAAGAAACAATTTTTCCTGTGCTTGCACGACTGTTGTGCGCGCACCGGAAAAGCCTAGTTTCCGGACTGGTAATGAAATATACTATTAATGATCAGCGCTTACATCTGATCGAAAACTTGTTTATATTTTTCAAATATTTCCAAGGCCAAAAAAATTGACTTTGTTCAATCTGATAGATTCTACAGGTCAAGGTTCTCTTTGTTTTAGAAAAGCTTTACATCCTGAGTGTTTTACCATTCGCGTTGATACAGTTTGGAGTTGTGAATACTGTTTTGGTATTGAAACCTCCATGAAAACAGGGTTTCAAATCGTTTTGTATCAAGGTCAATTAACGTTTTTCTGGGATCGTATCGGATTTAAATTAGCTCGACTTGCATGAAAACTAGAGCTAAATCAAAGTCATATTGAAAAATGAAGCTCATGCGTATTACTCGGTTTAAAAAGTTTGGTTAGATTTGTTTGTTTATGTTAGAGATTTTGTCGTTTGGTCGCTACTAATTTTTTGTGAAAAGAAAATAAAAGTGGATAAAATCTCAGAAACTCCATTATTAACACCCACAACATGGAGGAATGTTTAGCGCGGAGTTATGTTTACTGGAAATATTTCGCCAAGAAACCGATTTGAATTCGATCTCAATTTTATTTTTGTCTTTGCATGAAAACGGAGAAAAGGATTGGATCCAAAACTCCATGAAAACGTAGTAAATATCTTCCAAGGAAAATGTTTAAAACTGATCTTTAAAAAAAAAAACATGTGCCTCACCTTTATAAGCACGAGTTTTTCTTTTCCTCCTCTTTTGCCCCCGGTTTCGACACTTTTTTCAATATTTTTTTTGTTTTTTTTTTATAAAGCATTTTGTGTCTTCATTTTGGCCATCCCCGACCTCGTAGCTCAAATCCTTCGCCTTTTTTCGCCGAAAACCGTGTTTCTAACTTTTTTTTAATAAGTAGAATAAGAAAAATTATTTCGTTTTATAATACAGTAGAACCTCGATTATCCGTGCGCGTTTAAACCGGGGCGGCGGATTTTCCGTGCAGCTTATATCTTCCGATCTGTGGCTGGCGCCTGCCGCGTTTTATGTAATTATTTGTTTTGTTTTTGCCAATTGCCGACCTATTCGTTAGTTGACCGTGAACCAGGGCTCAAAATGCCTCGTACCGATGATAAAGAAAATCATAAACGCAATGTTTTAACTATTGAACAAAAGATGGATCTTTTAAAACAATTTGAAAAAAACAAAAGCGTTGCTGAATTATCTAAAACATATAACATTGGAAAACAAACGATTCGCAACATTATGAAAAAGAAAGTCGCATTACACAGTTTTGTAGCTAAGGTCGACAGTACAAAAGCTATTTCTGAGAGAAAAACTCTAAAAAGATCTAATTTTCAAGAAATGGATTACGCTCTGATCAAGTGGTTCTTACAGAAAAGATCAGATAGAGTTCCAGTATCAGGACTGATGTGTGCTAGGCAAGCCGAAAAATTTAATGAGCAGTTGAGAATTAAAGGAAACTTCTCTGCATCTTCTGGTTAGCTAAACAGATTTAAAAAGCGTAATGGAATACGAGAATTAGCTATTCAAGGAGAGAAATTAGGTGCAGATGATGTAGCAATGGTAGGATTTTGTTACAAATTTAGAAAATCTTATCATTGAGCATGATTTAAAATCCGAGCAAGTATATAATGGGGATGAAACTGGACTTTATTGGAAAGCAATGCCGAAAAGAACACTCGCTTCAGGCACTGAAACTGCGGCACCAGGTTAGTTTAAGATTTTCAAAAATAGGGAAGTTATTGGTTTTACCCCGATTTTCGAAAATCGAATTTTCATTCTACTCGACATTTTGTGATTCTAGAAACCTATTTTGGATATTTTCACGATGATGTCACTATGTCTGTATGTATCTGTGTATGTAACCTCTCATAACTTTTGAAAGGCTTGACCGATCGAACCGCGACATTCGAGATTTCGTGAAAATTTGAACCGATTCGGCCTAATAGATTTTGAGAAATTACAAAGAAAGCAACGGCAAGCATACGGTCAAAGGTAGCCCCCCATGAGGCGCACCTACCATAAAACCCCGTAGCTCTTCGCATTCTCCCGAAATTAATTATTTTAGTTTTTCCTTCTCCCCTCTCTCCTGGCCGAACGGGTGGGGGTACGGGGTCCAGTTTTCGTCCAAGATCCTCATTTTACCCCGGCTACATGCCCTGAAAATTTCAGTCCTCTAGCTGCACTGGAACATGCTTCATTAAAGTGTTTCACTTTGATTTCCGTTTCATTTGATTTTATTTTTTCGGACTTGCCCTCGCTAAAGAAGTTTCACTTCAAAAAGCTTCTCTGATCGTAACTTCGTAAGACTGGTCTAGTAGATGTGTGGTAAAATTTCCTTTGGAGTTTAATTTCCGAAGTTATAAGTTCCTCCATGACGTACGATCGAAATGATGTAGTATCTTGCAAAAGAACTAGAATCTGTTGAATGACGCCACAAAATATATATAACTTTTAATTAATTCGTTAAAAAAATGACTGTTGGCGAATATTTTGATACCTTTGAAAAAAACCAGAAAAACGGAAAGTTTTATAATGCATCGTCTATAAATCGTATTATCTAAAATATATATATATATATATTTTTTATATTATCATGCTTTTATACACATAGGCATATTTCAGCAGTCATTTGTTAATTTGTAGCAGTAAGTTTAGGCAATCCCTATGCTTTTCTAAAACTTTATTTTTGTATATTTTTATATTTAAGAAAATTTACTGCGAGTATTTTGCATTGAAAATATTTGTCAACTCTTTTTTAAGCTTTCTGTTTTCGTAATGTATCTAATTTATAAAACTCCACTTATGGCTGAAATCTTATTCTACTATTTATTGTTGTTTATATTCTAAAGGGGGTCGAATTTTTCCGTTTTTATAACGATGGTGATATATCGAAAATACACAGTAAGTTCCTGAATTATCACCAACTTAACTTTCACCAGAAACCTTGAAGCGTTAAAAGTTGGTAAAGTTGGACATTTCATAACATATTAGAGAAATGTATCGAGAATGGTAAGGAATTATTTTAATAGCTTTAAGGTCACTGACAGGGTTACCAGATTAAACAACAACGTGGTTTGACATTTTTATTAAATTAATACACCCTTATCGGCTGTTTTACTGTACAGTGATATTTTTAAGTCGTCATGACCCAAATCGAGGAGTTGGAATGTAATTTCGATAGCCGCAGGAAAATGTTCGTTAGTCACTATGTAATGAAAATCAATTTAATACTAGGAGAAAATCGTCCCCTAACCCACATCTTTCTTGACTCTATTAGTGTAAATAAAAATACAAAGAACTACTATAATCATTGTTTTATTTAAAAAAAAACACAGATACCTATGTGGTAGATAATTTATAAAATATAAATAGAAATAATTTATAATTATAGGCAGGACTTTCCGGAGATGTTACCATATATTATGTTATATCATTTTAGTGCAAAGCAGATATTAAATTGGCTTAAAAATTCTAAAAATATCAACGTTAATTGACAAATCGAATGTAGTGAGTCTCACTAGACGGACACACAGCCAATATCTCAGTACTTAAATGAATTGAAAAACTACCTACTAAATTTAAAACTATTAACATTGCATTCCATATATATGCGTGTTGCCGTGTTGAAGATACCCGTTCTATTATTCCAGATATTTTTTTATGTGTTAAAAATACGGTTATACAAAACACGTAGGGTGACTTGATAAATAATATAAGTACAATTACAATGGGAATATTAATACCTTTAATCTCAGAATTTTGACAAATTTGTCGTAATAAAGCGATTCGCCTAGAGCTGGAGACCAGGTTGCAATGCAAACAAAGATCCAATGACTTTCTACCACAGATATAACATCCCATTACATATTACATCTGTGCTTTCTACATATGTATTTAATAGTTATTTATGATATGTGTTAAAAGTAAATTTTTAAGGCTCGCTTCGCTCGTTCTGCAAACCACATGAGTGCTTTAAAAATACTTTTAACACAAATATCATACAATATTTTTTCTACACACGGCAATAAAAAGCATACAATAATTAAAAATTAAATGTTTATAATCTCTTACATACATCGTATCATCGTATATTTATATTAAATTATCGAAATTTACATTTGTCAATAAAAACGCAACCATCATTGTTAGCTGATTTGTTTACAGAAAAATTAAAAATTTGAAAGGCCCTGTCAGTTTTAATAAAACGCTAGTGCTGGCTGTTGTGATTTGCCAAAAATGCAAGAAATACAAGAAATCAATCCAGTTAAAGACATAGAAGAAGCTGCTAACAGAGCTCTCTTCGATTTACTGCCACGAACATCAAGAAGTCAATAACAGTTTGCTCATGATAAATTTATAAAATGGTGTGACAACACAGGCGTTCCAGGCCTATTTTGAGGAAAAGGCAAAAGTATGGAAGTCATCTTCTCTTTGGTCCCATTATTCAATGATCAAAGCTACGCTACGTGTAAATAACGACGTAGATATCAGCAAACATTTTAAACTGATTGCCTACTTGAAGCGTCAAGGAGAGGGCTACCAGGCCAAAAAATTAAAAATTTTTACTAGAGACCAAATTGAACAGTTTCTGAAGTTGCGCACCGGACGATGAGTACCTTCTGATGAAAGTAGCTACGATTGTAGTATTTGGTGCCTGCCGCAGGGAGGAGCTTTGTCAGTTGACTTGACAACGTGGAAGATATGAAGACTTCATTAGTTATTAAAATATCAGATACCAAAACCAAGGTACCACGAAGTGCCACTGTCGTTGAAAACTTTTATTTGGATTTTTATCGAAAATATATCGATCTTCGTCCAGCAGATGTCGGACATCGGCGGTTTCTCCTAAAATATGTAAAAGGTAAATATTCCAGAAATCCGATCGAAATTAATACGTTTGGAAAATTTCCTGCTGCTATAGCAAGATTTCTGCAACTTCGAAATTCCACACTCTATTCATACACTTTCGCCGTTCCTCTGCGAGCTTACTTGCCGATGCTGGAGCAAATTTGACGACAATTAAGTGGTATGGGGGATGAAAATCCTCAACCGTTGCAGAAGGATACATCGTGGATTCTTTGGAATATGAAAATTCTATTGCTCGAAAATTGCTTACAGTACAAACGACATCAGCCGATGGTGCTTCAACATTAACTGGACATGCTGTTGTTTCTGTTCAATCCTCCTCAACCACGGTATATTGTTTACACTTTACTACCGATCTACTATAAAACAATCATTGAGCTTTATTTGTTTTTGCGTGAATGTATGTATAGATAACGGCTGACATGAATAACGCATGATGCGCACCACACTGCATTTTAATATTTCCTATTTAAAACGCTGTTTGCCTGATCTGTAGATATGTAAAAGAATTGCTCGCGTTTTTAGGTATCACATGGGCTTAAATTGAAGTTGTCGGAATTAGTTTTTAATAATTGCCAAGCTAAACAGCACTTCAACTCTAGAAATTTTTCCTGGCAAGCTATGCATGAAACATTTTGCCTTCTGTTGTAAACGCGCTCGATTACTTACGACCGTTTCAGGGTACAATTACTTTATTATATACATTTATACAGGTTTTTCTTTATATTTTAGCACCCACATACGTCCTTTATTTTTGAAGCTAGAAAAAAAAACCTAAATACAAAAGTTATAGGATTCTTCCTAAACCGTCAGGATCCGTTATCAAATATCAAACATAAGCATCGTAAAACTGTCAAAAAAATACCGACTTTGTTTTTTTTTATGGAACACCCTATTTATTCACTAAAATACATTTTTGTTCTGAATTCAAAAATATATAATATGTCTGCATTTCTTGTGCTAATTTTTGAAATATTTGATAATAAGCATCAAAATAACCCTGCAAATTTCCATGGATAGCCACCGCGACACGGATATTTAATTTTTTCTACAAGCGTTCGGTTTACACCACTTTCCCGCACCCATTTTAACTCAGAAAATTATTCTTTCCAACACCAGCCTGGGAAACAGTCTTTTTCCTAGTGCGGGAAAAAATATATCGCACGCGGAAGTTCACCAAGAAATCACTGACATAAAAAGGCTAGGCGGATGGAAATCGACCACCGTGGCAGAAGAGTTCCGCGAAAGACTCGGAAATGAAAAATAGGTATATCCAATAAGTGATAATACAAAAGAGAATGCGAGCAGCAGTAAGGTTCCTGCTTTACTACAAAAACGAAAAACACCAACAATTAACATCAGCACTACGCCTGCAGAGCGCAGTAAATTGTACCTTTAATATTAATATACATGTGAGTCACCTTCTTGGAATTCAAACCCTTGACATCGGTTCGCGTATAGGATGCCTCCGCGTTACAAGTTACAGAACCCTAGTTACATAACGCCGCCTCATTGGCTAGATAAGCACGTGTTACACTAGCCCCGCCCGTCAATGTTGTTTACGTTTTTTCACTTCACGCATTTGTACTCATGTAACGCCCTTCGCTCGCGGCGTGGCGCAACCAACAAAAACTACTTCGAATTTAAAACATGTTTCATGATCAGGGCTTTGTTTGGACATTATGATAGGTAAAAAAATACCTACAATGAAATCCCCGCAAGGATAGAACACCATAATATGGTTACAAAGTGGAAAGAATCCTTAATTAATTTAGCCCTATTAAATTCCTCAAAGTTAGAAATTAGTTTTTTTTTTGAAAAGCTCCACTCATTTTCAACCTTCTGATTATAACCTCGTACTAACTAACCTATAAGATAAGAAGTGACCATGTTTTAAGTTTTAAATTATTTTAAAATAAATCTGTCT
>MU181943.1:395132-448958 GCA_016904865.1 Pissodes strobi
GTGGATGAGTAGTGAGAAAAGAACATTTGCCAAATAAGAAAACTTTATAGACATTCTACATGTGACATAGACATTCTACATGTGACATAGACATAATTATAGTCTATTTTAGAGTAGTACACAATATAGTTAGTCAACAGAAAAGAAAATGTTCCTTTGCTTGAACTACCATCAAAGTTTAGAAAATCAGCTTTGTGTTCGAAACAAAACTGTACACTAACTAGTTTAGAACGTCAGTTGACTTATAATGACACATATCGCTCTGCTGAGCATGCAATTATACAATATACTTGGATGCATACAAAATTGTTAGCAGGTGTATGAAACATCTATGGGCCAAATAAATATAACAGACAGCTGAGGGTTAAAAAATAAATTATATTTTTCTTGTTCGTATTTCTCTCATTAATATGTAACACCATATCCGAAAATGTTTCGTTGTAGTCTTATGGGATTCAAATAGTACTTTTATGAGGTTAACTTTACTTAGGACTAATATTTTATGATAATAGGGTTGCTTCATACAAATAAAACTCGCAAAAACAACAACCAGACAATATTTCTTAAGTCATAATAAGATCCCAAGGTATAGACTATTTTAAAAATGAATTTCACATAGATTCTTTGGATCGCAAGCGGAGGTTTCATCCCAGGAAGAAGGTCAAGGATCTTGAAGAGACATTGTCGACATTTGGTCGTTGTGAGCATAGAGGAGTATATGAAGGAGGTATCAGGTTCTTTGGAGAGATTGGCGCACGAGGTTTTTGGTTAAGTAGTTTTACGGAAAAAATAATCGAATGACATCATCCAGCGACTTTTAGAACCATCCATAAAGTCTGGCAGATGTCTGCCAGGACAATGTCTGTAGCGATCTGAATTAAAAGTACATAAATTTGTAGTAAGAAAACTACCGAAATGTCCAAACTGTCTTGAAGTCTTAATAAAATTTAAATCTTAGGGAATTCCTGTCAAAATACTAGCCTTCAATTTCTTTAGCTTCATAAATAGTAATTGTCATTTAAAATATTAGTCCAAAGCAAATATAATATTACAATATTCCAAATTCCTGGGACAAGCAGTTTTAATATTATTCGTAAAAAATACTATTTGAACGGCCCTTCACATGCTTCTCAATGAAACATTTCCGGCTTTATAATTATACAAACTTTGATGATGACAGCAAAACGTTCCTTGAAAGATGTCGATTATTCTCTAATTACCTTTCGTGTACAAATTAAGACCCTTCGCTCACTGCGGCAACTAAATCTACGAACGAGATCAATCTCTAAGGAACAATTTAAAATACTTTATCAATCAGTAATAACATTAAGTATTTGTTAGCGTTTTTGTCAAACTTTTCCTCTTAACTTTTTTTATAATTTTTTTTCTTATTTCCTTTTATAATACTTTTATTCAATCAATCAATAACATTTATTTCACTTCGTTACAATGTGTAAAGTCACCTAAACCTACTGTACATGGCTTAACTTAACCTACGCGCCACACTTGGCTGACAAGGCGCTCGCATCTACGCAGAGATGCGCTCACGACCTCGCAACTAGCATACCGCGGAAAAGTGGGCTGATAGACTGCCCAGCCCTGTTTCTAGTAGGCAAGTGGCAATGCTTTTCATATCAACGTTACTTCGGCGATGCCCTTCAACAGAAATCAAGTTAGACGTTACATACAGATGGCAATAGAACTAGATGGCTTGTTTTGAGGAAGAGAGAGGATGCGGGAAGGTAAATATGGGGAAAAGACACATTGAAAAACCCCATGTCACGGTTCACTGGGTTTTTAATCACTCACACATTCATACTCTCATCGTTCATACGTGTTTAAAGCTATTAAATAGCTTTAATGAAGGGATAAATTGTAATGGTTCGCAGCATTCTCGACATAGTGAAGTCATGCTACGCTTGCCGGAGCAGGGAGCGCAGAGACGGTCGGGCTACAGTGTGTGACTGATGTCGCCACTATATACCTGGCCATATTTATACTGGTCGCAGGTCCCTTAACAAGCCCCGCCCACCATGTTCTGGGTCATAGTGGGAGGGGCTCGCTCTGGGCCAGCGGTGGTATAGTCGATTTTGGGAACTTCTGTCCTCCTGTTATTTCTCATTTTGTTGAGAAACAGCAGGGAGGATTTCTGAGGGTTGGTGAGGGTGGAATCTTAAAAATTTCAGGGATGGGGTTCAGGGGGTCTAGGATCTAGGTAAAAGTAGGTAGTTCTCCTATGTATGGGTCCGTGTTTGGTTCTGACAGTGGGGTTGAACTTGGCATCGGCTAAGTTGGCCGTTTTCGACGAGCCGCGGATACTGTGCTCGAAAAATCTGCACGCGAGTTTATCCACGTATTTCCTGACATACTCAATTAGGGACATCGCGTGCAGGTCCCGAATACTTTTATTAACTCCGAACAATTTTTTACGTTTTTTTCCATCTTTTCGGAAATTTTTGGGTATCCGGGAGGGTGGAGGTATGGGGGGTATAATTATATGGCCAAAGGTAGATCCCTATAAGGCGCACCTACGACAAAAATTTCGAACCCGTAGCTCTTCTCCCAAAATAATGATTTTAGTTTTTCCAACACCCCCCCCTTTTTTTTTCTTTAGAAAGACAAATAATACCTGAGTGACTATTTAAGGGGTAAATAAACGATGGATCAAAATTTGGCATACCGAAAACAGCTTACTGAAATAACAAATGCCAAGGGAAATATGTGTGATCTCATGATCTCAAACAAAGGAACTGAATGTGTGAATGGTCAAAGCTTCTACTCTAAAGCCACTGCTGTGTCTTCTGTGTATCAAGGCCCTTACTTATTTTCCCAAAAACGGAGTTTTCATACTGTTTGCAGACTATACAACGAAAACATAGACAACTAAACGTCAATCAAGACATTACTTCAAAATTAGTTATATTAATCAACTGAAGGCCACTGTTCCGGTGTCGATGGTGGAAAATGTATAAACAGTATTCCGGGTGTCAATCCGTTCGTCTTGAAATTTTTCATCTTCACGACGTTTCGCCAGAATCGCATCTGGCATTTTCAAGTGTTGCTCGCTCCGCTTCTGGGCTATCCAACTACCTACCTGGAAAAGACCCCTAAAACTAAAATAAAAGCCGCAAACTTAGACCCAGAGACTGAGAAAAATATCATCCCACGAGAAAAATCCAGCAGATGTCCAAAACTTTACGGCCTACCCAAGATACATAAACCCGGGATGCCATTAAGACCCATCGTAAGTGCAGTGAATTCTCCTACACAAAAACTAGAGAGATATCTCGCAAGAATAATGCAACCAACAACAGAACTTGCGGAATCTTACGTCAAAACTTCAGAACACCTTACCAGAATATTCGAGGACATCCATTTAGGCGAAAACGATATCCTTGCAAGTTTATATATCGTCTCACTCTACCCCAGCATACCAATTGATGAGGCCCTAGACAAGATCGCCATGAATGAGGATTTTCCAGCACACGTTATCGAATTATCGGAACACTGTCTGAAAAATACCTATTTCATGTCTAATAACCAGATCTATCGTCAAACCGATGGCGCCCCCATGGGATCATCGCTGTCACCAGTCATCGCAAATCTTTTCATGACGTATTTCGAAAGAGACGCCTTACGAGCCCTCAAACCCACGCTATTGAAACCCCATGGTAGAGAACAGTTGGACACTTTCCTGGTCAATCTAAACCAAATTCCCAGCAGAATCCAATTCACACTAGAAGTAGAAAGAATGATGCAGATAATACTGATTCAAAACCAAAAATGTGTATGGGGTTATTTGATTTGACCTGATATATTCGTAAAACAATATGAATTGTTTTGTTCCTCGTTCGAGTCTTCCCTTTTGGAGTTAAGAATGGATATGAAACCCTTTGAAGATAAAATTTAAATTTAGGTTTTAGAGTGGCATCTTCGTGTTCTTTAAATTTAGGATGCCTTAGACAAGTTCATAGCGTGTGGACAATAATTGTTTTAAAATAGGAATTGTCCAGAATTATATATAATAAGATACTGCTGCAGAATGTATTTTAAAATATCGAGACTTGTGATTGAATAAAGTTTTTGAATTTGGAGAGCTCATTAGCTATTGAGGTTAAATTAAACATAAACAACCTACATTGTCCTCTATCTTATAGTAGAAGACGATATAATTTCGTTTTAGAAACGATAAATCGATTCAAAGCGACAATTTAATCTACTTTATATGTGGATCTAGTCTCCAGTTCGTTTAAAAGTAGCAGAATATTTTACTTAAATGAAAATAATGTATTATATTTTTAATCGTTAAATGCAACTGATCACTATTATTCCATATGGGGTAAGGAATAGTCACGTGGTTTAAGTGGCCTTCAGTGGACGAAGCGCCTAATAATTTAACAGATCAAACAAGTACCTAGAAAATACATCATAAAAATAAAAATAGATCCTGTATGTAGAATATTTTTTGGTTTCAATCTTATACGCATCTATTCATACATTATTACTTACATTATTACTGATAGGAATGTAACAATAAATATACAAAACAACAAACAAGGTACTTGTTACAACTTATATAACGTTATAAATTAGTTAAGGAACATCACATATTTAAAACGTATCTACAACTCGTTTTATAATTAACCATGCAAGAGAAGTCTTCGAAGATAAATATACAACATCCTCCTTTTCAAAATGCCGTGCATAATATATATTTTGTTATTGCCAATTACATTTTAAATGAAAATATGAGTTTACAAGTATAGGATGCCTAATTCGATGATACCCTGTATAAAACAAAAGAGGATCGAGCCCCTCTTATTTGTGTTGAACTCATATTTATAGTTTCTTTTGGTAATACTTGTGCAAAAATTATTTTCTAAAAACTATATCGCTTTTCGCGACCCAAAATGTCAAATAACACCTGAGTATCACTCTTTTCGTCATCACTCTCGTCCGTCTTGAGATCTTCAATGAGAGTCCCCCCCACTTCGTATTTGTCAATTCCATGTTCATATATTCGGCCTGTAAAAACACAAACAAAAAATATAGGTAGTTATGGGGATACAGTGTCGTCTCGCATTTCAGCTGCATATGCCTATCTTCAAAGAATACTTAAATTAAAATGTTTTGATGACAGTGATGCTTGTGTTAGACTATCAGCTCATGACAGTTTTTTCGGCATGATCGTTTACCGTCAGGCATACGAATTTTTGTCTTTCATTGAGCGAATTTTAATGCGTGATGTCAAAATTGGAGCTCTCTTTCGTGCAGAAACATTCGGAGAGTTGATGCGAAAGTGTATTAAAAAGTTGCGATTTGGCATGATTGTTTACCGTCGGCCGACTGCTTTAGACGATAGTTAATGAAAGAAAAGTCCAGCGGACAATTATCTGCCGACGTTTCGTGTGGTTATAAATTGGCCAAAACTTCATTTGTTATTGCAAAAAAAAACGACCATTATGGTGTGATCGTTTACTGTCGGGCGTTCATGGCGATCGTCTATTTATGTTATGTGGTAGCAAAAAATATCAAAGGCCGACGGTTTTCACAGTTAGAAAAACACGACGCGCAGCGGAGTCGCAAGGGCTTTAAAGGCCTTTTATACACGTATATCATACGCTATTTTTTTATTACGAATGCATCATATTCTCAAAAATGTTTTACTTTTTGGAGTTACGTAGTTACTATTTAGGATAAAGCATAGAGGAATATAAAAATAATATAATATATTCCTCTATGGAATAAAGCAATGTTGTTTTTAAATGTGTTCCTTCATTTTGACATATAGTAATTTAAACGGCAGGTAAACATCTAGGTAAAAAAGGTAGATCACATATTTCTATAGCAACCTTTAAAAAAGTAGGCGCATCATAAACATCATTTTTATTACGCATGCATCATAATCAACGATTATCGCACGCTGCAGCGTGCTTAAAATAATGTTTATGATGCACCTACTTTTTGAAAGGTTTCTATAGAAACATTTGATCATGTCAAATGTGACAGATTAATATATTCGTCAATATATCCCTTAAGTTTAATATTTAAAACATTTTTGAGATTATGATGCATTCGTAATAAAAAATAACGTATGATATACGTGTATAAGAGGCCTTTAAAGCCCTTGCGACTTACAAAACACTCCGCTGCGCGTCGTGTTTTGAAATATGTCGCGCGTGCTTTAAAGGCCCTCTTATACACTTATATCATAATATACTATTTAAGCACGCTGCAGCGTGCGATAATCGTTGATTATGATGCATGCGTAATAAAAAATATTTTGAACAAATTAAAATGTTGTAAAAAAATATTAACAATTCGGACTGATTGTTTACCGTCGGCCATCAGCATCATTCGATTGATAATGTTGCAAAATGACGATGTGAACGTGGACCGACGAATTAGACGGTTAAAACACCTTATACGAAAATTAAAAATTTGTAAAAAAATATTACCAATTACTGTCGGCAATTAGTTTCAGTCAACTGATAATATAGCAACACGACGATATCTACGTGGGCCGATGAATTGGGCGATCGCAATATCTAATAGGGAATTTTCAAAGATTCAGAAATTTTTGAACAGTTGCACTAGGTACCCCTACCACCAATGGAATGTAAAAAACTGCATCAGGCTGAGCGACACGCATCCTAATTGTGACTGGCTGCAAGGCTGCAACATAATATAGATCGGAACCGACTTTGTCTTTAACATTTGTTTCCTACAGCCGCGCACAAAATAACTAATTACTAAATTCAAATGAAATTGCAAAATCGACGAATGCTGCGGAATCTATTTTGCGCTCTAGAGCGTACATGGAAAAGGAAATTCTCACTTTTCCGTTGAGTGTGCTATGAATAGTAATTTATTTATTTTATTTATTTATTTCAATCTTCCTTTTTTGACAATTACAAGTTGTATAGGAATAGTTAATAAAACAATACTTAAAACTAAGAGCTAAAAAGCTACAAAAAGTTTTGCTAAAACATTTCACAGAGACTTACAGTAACAAGACTTGAGCTTCTCATCTGGAGCCTCCAGTCTTTAACAATTTATAAATTAAAGATGACTTGACTTAATTAGGTTATATAGCTAAAATGCATTAAAATAAGAACTATCGTAAAATCGTAAAGTAGTCATTGACTTTATAGAAATATCTCTCAATGAGATAGCTTTTTACTGTTTTTTGAACTTAGTAAATCAGTTTATTTCTTTTAGACTTGCTGGTAGTTGCTTATACATGTTGCTGTAAAAGCAATATAGGCTTTTCTGAAAGGAAGCAGTTTTGTAGGGAGGGAAGTATATGTTGTTGTTAGCCCTTGTAGGATAACTATGTATGTTTCAGGCTTGTGAAAATCTGTTAAATTGTTTTTTTACGAACAGCACAGCATGTAGAATTAAAATGCACGGTAGTGGCAAAATTTTGTGTTTTTGAAAAAGTGGTTTACAAGAATCTAAAGGGCTAAGTGAAAATATTTTTCTGATTATTCTTTTTTGTAGGATAAATATTCTGGATAATTCTGATGATTGACCCCAATAGATGATACCGTAACTCATATGACTATAAGCTAGGGCATAGTATATATTAAGAAGTTGTTTAGTTTCTAGGATGTTTTTGAGGTTTCTGATGCCATGTTAAGTTTACTAGCCACGTGATTCAGGTGATTACACCATTTTAGATGAGGGTCCAAATAAATACCTAAAAATTTGAAGTTGTCTTTTGTTAATTCGTTTAGTACTTAGGGATAATATTGTGTCATAGGGAAAATCTTTGCGCTGTGAAAAGATCATATAAGAAGTTTTTGATTCACTAACAATAAACCTGTTTTTCATGCACCATATGGCAAATTTATTTAGAGACTCATTGGAATGGCTTTATTTTCCAGATTTTCAAAGCTATTTGCCGAAATCGCCACGGCACAGCGTAATGTATTAATTTGGTATCTTTATCAGATAGTTTTGTAAATGTTTTTCTAAGTCGTTAATGAAAAGTGTAAATAGCAAAGCTGATAGTATACTGCCTTGTGGCACACCGAAATTGATTTTTTGCTCCTGAGATGTAACATCCCCAACTCTACTTTTATTTTGCGTTCTTCCATATATGAAGTTAGCCAGTCGTTGGTTTTACCTCTAATACCCAACGCGTCGATCTTCTTTTTTTAAAAATCAACTGTTCAATCAGTCAAAAGCCCGCGTTAGGTCGAAAAAAAGGACCAGACTGTAACATGATGAATCAATACCCGTGTAGATGAAGTTTAGAAGCTCAAAGGCAGCTGTATTTGTTGAAACGTTTTTTCTAAAGCCATGCTGCTTGTCAGTAATTAGTCTGGAACATCTCAAGTAGTTTTCTAAGTGATCTAACACTGATTTTTCAGACACTTTCGATATTGTGGAAAGACCTGTAATTCCCCTATAATTTTCTATATTTTCTCTATCACCCTTTTCAGGTTATTGGGAAAGACGCCTTTGTCAAGCGATAGGTTAAAAATATGACATATGGGGAATTTGATATGATCACAAAGTTGTTCTAAAACAACGACTAGGACATCATACAGGCCAGAGTATGTTGTTTTGTTTTTTATTTTTTTTAAAGCAGAGTACAACTCGTGTGTACTAAAAGATGTGAAAAAAATGGATTTTAAATAAGGTTCGCAGGAAGTGCAATCCGATATGCTGAAATTATCATTGCAGGTTGACCTTTATTAAGTATTCGGCGCTGGTGGCAAAAAAACTACAAAATTCATTACTAATTTCTAATGAGTTAGTTATGTAAGTATCATTAGATAAAATTGTGGTAGGACTTGTTTTTTTTTTTTAATTTTTCCCAAACTAGTGTTTACTACATGCCAGATAATTTTTGAGTTATATGCAGTATCTATTAGTTTTTGTTTCAAGAAATTGTGTCTTTCTATAGTTAGTCGTTCATGAATTTTTTTTTGTCTGAGAGTAAAGTTGTTTAGATTCCTGAGTACCGAGAGTATTAGAAAGCCAAAATAAGTCCTTTAAATGCTCACTTTGCTTTATTAGATCCGAATTTAGCCATGCTTTATTTTTTTTCAGTGTTTTTTATGTTTAATTTTTTAATAGGACAGGCAACCTCCAAACAATAAAGAAAATTGTGCCAGAAAAAAAACCATGATTCGTTTACGTCATTGAGGGTGTATAAATGGTTGAGGTCGGTCCTGGGTAACTGATAGTTAAGCTGAAAAGTATTAGGGGCGTCATAAAATCTTTAAAAGTAATGTTTATTGGAGACTACAATTTCATTGTTAAGGCTGTTACTTTCCGAGATAATGATTTGTGCTTTATGGTCCGCTATGTTCGCCTCAAGATTACTGGCCTGAAATTTGGGGAAGTTTGTGATAACATAATCTTAGGCGGAGGGAGTATGATTCGGGGAATCCATAGTGGGTTCAAGTAGTAGAATAGACCAAGTAGTATATTAAAACTTTCCAGCAAGTCGGAGCGAATGTTTTTTTCATGTGATTCATTTAAATAGTTTACATTTAGGTCACTGCATATTAAAATAAATCGATGTTGAGATGTAATATAACAAAGTGTTTCATTGAATGCAGTTATGAATCTGCTTAAACTATCTGGAACAGCATTATTGCACGAATGATAAACTGACGGAAGAGCTATCCCTGTATTATTAAATTTAAATGAGATACCTACGCATTCTAAAATTAATTCTGTTGAGAATTTTAGTAAGTCCATGGTTTTGATGTGTTCATTCTTGCTGTAAATGGCAACACCACCATGAGAGTGTTTTTTTCTTGAGAAATTTGCTGCTAATTGGTACCCCTGGTATGGTAGTAAATTTTGCTTGCTCCTCCACCATCCAATGTTCCGACACACATAAAAATTGTGGATTTTCTTGTTATAACAAAAGTTCCAATTGAGGTATCTTCTTTGTGACGCCTTGTGTGTTAACGTGGATGGTTTTCCAAATGTGTGTTTGAGAGTTATCTCTTCCATCTCGGTTGGTTGCGGTTGTTGCGGTTGAAGCTTCGGTTGTAGCTGTTTCCCTGATTGTTGTAACTGCTTGGAAACTAGGAACGAAATCGCTGTGTCTGCTGAAATTTTTTAATAACTATATGTTCAGGCCAATTTTGGGGGTTCATGAGGTTGTCGTCAAGTTCCTTTCTCTTCACTCTAAAAGCTTTGTATTCGCCCGACTTAACGGGTACTATAGAACTTTTCACTTTCGCCAAAATTATTTTTTAGATATTCCATTACTGTCGCATCTGACGCGTCGTTCGAGATCTTGGAGATAATAATAGAAGTTTGAGGAGTTAGCTCAGCCGCTGTGAGAGTTTCGTCAGTTTTCTTTTGGCCTACGAGGTCAGTACTTTTTGAACTGTATGGGGTATTGGCTGGTTTTTCAGATTGGTTTTGTTTTCCAGTCATAGAATTGCAACCAGAATTTGATTGGGTACCGGCGGGATTTACCCTGAGGCTGGTGCTAATTTTTTTTAAATCATTCCTAAGGCACAGTATTTCCGCTTGTTGCTCTCTTTAATTTTTCATATGCAAATTGCAAATCCTGTAGCTGTTTTTGATCGTTGCCTGTCGTGAGTGGAGTCGTTGCACTGGCACTGGTCTGAAGTTCCTCGTTGCATTTCTTAATGTCACAAACAGTCGTGGATAAAACATCCAATTTGGACAACGCAAGAGCTTGCTCAGTTTTGAAAGAGGTCAGGTTTGTGCTATCTAGTGTTTTTGAGAGCTTTCATTTGGTTTTTCGGTTTTAAGGATAAGGCCTTGAACCTCTTCAAAGCCTTTATTTAGTAGCTGATTTAAAATAGGCAAAGTGTTCTTGTCTCCAATATCCGTAGTCTTGAGCTGAAGACACTCTTTACAGTTGTAGGTCACGCAATGGGATCGCTTCTTAACCGTAACACACTTGTGCTCAGAGGATGTATGAGTGGAACAGTTTACACACAGTAGTGTCTTGCAATTGTCACATTTTGCAAGAGAGTACGAGTCGCCTTCCTCTGCGTTGCACTTTTTACAAGTAGACATACTTTAATAAGCTGTTCAGAAAATTGGGCACATAAAACCTATGGTCAGCGCCAGCATTATACCCGCTCGACCGGTTTATTTATTGTATGTTGTTGACGAAATTGTGGGCATCAACACTGATAAGAGAACATTTCACTGTTATTTTTTGATTTTTTTTGTTACTGTATCCTTAAGGAGGCTCCACACGCAACGGTAAAACCTAAGGCCAACCTTGAGGCGCCAGACCTCGAGGCGAACCTAAAAAAGAAGGGGTCTCCACACACTGCGGAAAATGTGGCGGACAGCCTTGAGGCTTTGTCAATGTTTTTGGACGTGATGGCATCGACAGACGATGCTCTTGCTGTTGTTGGTTTATTGTTAGCTGTGGAAAGTTTCTGGTCATTCAAGAATTGTAAGAGTTGAAAATATCACAATTTTGGCTGGTATACTTCGTCTGCACCGCTTCCTGTTCTCATCGATTCCTTTATCTTTTTTAATTCTTTCCGAAAACTGCTACGCATATTATTAATTTTTTTAATTACACAATCTTTGTTTGCCAAAGGCTCCACTTCTTTAATTTTTTCCACTAATATTTCGTAAGCAGCTTCTCTTTTTAACCGGTCATGATAATCTTTTGATCTAGTTTGCCACAAGCACGTCGAGCTATAAATTCCTTTTAATTAAGTTTTGCACGGGCCATGATGAAATAAACTTTACAACATAAACATCTAATTGTCAAAAGAAACCTAGATTCAACATTCAAAAATATCCAGATTGGACAGAAACACTGATGGCACTGAGTCGCCTCAAGGTCTACCTCCAGACTCCCCACACATTCCGGTTGGCCCGCCAGACGAGAAGAAGCAAAGGCAAGTCGAACGAGATTTGGTATTAGGATAGAGGGCCTTCACAAGTCAGCACCACAGGTATACCTCGACGGAAATCTCAATACACACGTTGGGATTTTCCTCGAGGCCGATCGCCTCAAGGTTGGCCTTTGGATTTTCCGTTGCGTGTGGAGCCGCCTTTAGTCTATATTGGGCTTAATTAAATACGTTTTGCTGATTAAGTTTAAAAGTTTCACGAACTATTTTTATAAGAGTCGACGTGTTGTAGTGATCATAGACTATTTACACATTTTCAGAATATTTTTGCATGTAATACTGCCGTTATTACCGGTTTTTCGACGTTAAAACCACTGCGACCATTCACGCACGCGACGCCTCTTTATAAACTGGCAACTGAAAATAAATAAAGGACTGTCGTGCGTTTGTGACAGCTGTTGCTGGCACTCCCGCTCTAAATATGCCCGAATATAATATGTTATATGTAGAATATTTCAAAATTAGTTACTTATATGTTGTGCAATCTTAAATTATCATATTCAATTCTTTGATAACATTTAAATTATTTATAAAATATTACTAACTCCCGATTCGTCAGCCCACGTAGATATCCTCGTTTTGCAATATTATCAGTTTACTGAAACTGATGGCCGACGGTAAAAAATCAGTTAAAATTGTTTGTATTTTTTACATCTTTTTAATTTGTTTACAAGGTGTTTTAACCACCCGGTTCGTCAGTTCACGTTAATATCTTCGTTTATGCTGTTGCATAAACGAATAATATAAATAAGATATGTTTATCAATCCAATGAAACTGATGGCCGACGGTAAGCACTCATCCCGAATCGTTAATATTTCTTTACACTTGTTTCATTTTTGTATAAGGTGTGTTAACCGTCCGATTTGTCGGCCCATGTGCACATCGTCGTTTTGCAACATTATCAATTGAATGGAACTAATGGCCGACGGTAAACAAACAGTTCAAATTGTATGCGTTTCTTTGAACTGTAAATTGCGTCGGCCGAATGTTTACAACCGTCAAAAACGTCGCCCAGTGATATAATCATCCATATTTCATCGAAATTTAATAACATTGTCAAACGCCCGATGGTAAACAATCATGCCATATTCATAAAAGAAATTGCTCTTTGAATTTATATCCAAAAATTTTTCTAACTGTGAAAACCGTCGGCCTTTGATATTTTTCGCTACCACATATCATAAATAGACGATCACCATGAACGCCCGACAGTAAACGATCACGCCGAAAAAGCCGTTAGTCTATGTAAAACACGATGAAGCTTAGCGGGTAGTTATAATAAGGTGCTAAATCACGTGTTCTGGTCACGGCTTAACGGGAACAATGTAAGACAGAAGACAGATGTATGCAAACCTCGCATATGTCTCTCACACACAGATATTTGATTCAACTGCGCAAGTGTTAAACCTAGATTTCATTGCATGATTCGCGGCATTCAAAATAACAGACAGAAACTTTGTATTTCGGGCAGGCGTCTAGGACGCCAAAATTGATAAGCATATGATAGACCAAAGTGTGGTATTAAAAATACCTTTCCGGCAAGGGATAAGTTCTATTTTCTGATTGATATAAAACGGACAGAAGTAGACAGATATTTTGACAGCGGTTAGATAAGTAGGGAGGCCATTTCGGTTATAATATGAATTTCTAAGTACACTAGTAAGAAGTAAAAAAGCTAAAACTTTTCATGTTGCGAGTAGTACTTTGAGTCAAAGTCAAAACATACAATACAGTTTAGGGTAGCTTAGAACATCACCTGACTTGTGTTGTGAGTTGTGCAAGAGTTCGTTAGGATTAAATATGTATAAAGTTTTGTAAGAAAGAACAATCTTAGGGCCTGATAATCGGATTCTATCGATCTGATCAAATCCCATAAGGCACAAACTGTCTTAGATTTTTCAAAGTTAAAAAAATCACATTACCTGTTTGTCTCGTCTGTGATGTAGACTTAAGTTTATGTATCACATGGCCCGAGATACCACAAAGACAGATAAAGAGACCGACGATATTTACTGGTGACATCATATCTCCATTCATTCCGACAGCTAGTGCTAAAATAAATACTTCCTGAAAACAAACAAGATACTTTTACTCATCAGTATAGACTACTTAACTCGGAATCGAAAAGAAAAACTCAAAATTAAAAATTACACATTCTCATTCAGTTTAAATCGAGTGTAATTCAATTTACAATATATGTTTCAAAACTTTCAACTTAGCCAAAAGCATAATGTTTTAATATAGTGTAATAATGAAGGCCAAATTATTCCGTAAAATACTCCTTACATCTATAAAAATTGCTTGCCTTAAATATTCCTGCAATCGCAAGAGTCAAACTTGATGTATAAGTGACCAAGGTGACCTCACTAAATTCCATGAAAAATGCTATAAATGCCCCTAGTAATACTTTCAGTGTTAACATTAAAAATTTGTCCTGCTCCAAGAAACCAAACACTTGACAGCTTCGGATGACATCAAACCCTAAAACAAAAAGAAAACCAATTCGCTCGTCTATATTGGAATATAATTGTTAAGTTCACTTAATAAAAACATAATAAAAAACGTATTTAAATCAAATATGTCCACATTTAGGTTGTCAGTGTTGGACGTTACCAATCAACTGATTTTATTTTACCTTCATTCCATAAGGCAAACGGCAACATTGAAGCGATCATCCATGGTTGCATATGGTAGATCATGTCAACAGGGTTTGTCATGCCCATTTTTGATTTCTGAAGTAACAGTTGCATGCAGGTCCATCTCAATCCACTCGAAAATGAGGCTATTAACAGAAGAATGAAGCCCAAAAAATTGAACTGCGTTGACTTGTAGGTGAAGAGAATGAGGCCCGCAGTGATCATGAGGACTATGCTACAAAGACTCCACGACTGCAAATGAAAATTTTAAAAATATTTCATGAGCTAAACTCGTGTTACATACATTTTGCTAAGATTTTTTTTCTTGAGCTCTGACAAATCCCAACATTTTTGTGTTTTGAAGCAAAATCACTTTATCTTTGAATGCACTCACTATATACAAATTACCTCATCGCTATTACTTCCAGTTATTCTTTGCATAGGCAAAATTATATTTTGCCAATGCGCTAAACAAATGCTCTATATACCCCTGATAGTGAAAACTACAAAAATACTTTGCATAATTATATCCTAGTTGAATTTAAGAACTATCTAATTTTTAGGAGACATACAGTTTTCCACAGGAGGTTTCTTCGCATATTGAATTGATTCACCAACCCCATCTAGTTTAGTAAACAACTTTCATTTAAGTCTGCATTTTAGATCAGATACACCGTTTTTGATACTTCTCAAATCTCTTCCTATAGCATAGTTAGTTTTTCCTTTGAGGATTATATGACCAGATCATACTCTGCTCCTGAAGTCTCACCGTACTTGCCATTCAATTATATCAAACTTTCATTGGGTTACTATTTTCATTCTTGTCCTGGCAATTCTCTGCCTTTCATCAAGAATCGCCGGACAAGCACGGAAGCAGACGTATGGCTTCAGTTTTTGGAATGATATTCATCAATTTAATTGAAGCCTAATATCCCTTCAAGCTTCTGGGAAAACTTTGTTCGAAAGTTTCGTTCCTGAAACGGAAAACGTATATAAAAATATTGTTTCTTCTCTTCTGCAAGTTTCTTGACTGGGATTAGCGCTTCAATAGAACCAGGAAGTATTTGTTGCCTTTATGTTACATCGTGGAAACTGGGCCAACTATATCGATAGCTGTTAAAGCATTTGTTTTGTTACGCAGCCTACCGATGCTGAATTTTACACTTATACTGCTTTAACTATTATAAGGCTATCTATCTGGACGTTCCATTGCCAGGAACTCGTTGAGCGCCAACATGAATTAGGAATTATTACCCTATAGAGGTATTTGTGAGAATGATTGATAGGCGTTTCTATTGCTGTTCTTTTCTCTTTCTTAACTCCTTTGAAATTATTAAGTATGACGTTTTCAAGTTTTTTTCTTTCTTCTTTTGTTCTTGTGATCAGGTATTCGCACACGTGAGTGGGCCCAGATGGGGCCCTTGGTCTATTGTGGCTCACATCTGTGATTTCCTAGAGCCTCGATCCTCTTCATGAAATCGATTAGCTTCCTGGGGTGAATAGTTTTCAAATCTACAAGTGTAATTTGAGAATTTCCAAACATTGTTTATTTGGTTCTTTCCATTGCTGGACAGTGGCATAGAACATGCTCCATCCTTTCTTCGTCCTCCAAGTACAAGCGGAATTCCGTTTCTTCGAAAAGCCCTATCTTGTTCATGTGACTTGTTAGCCGACAATAGCCAGTGTGCATACTAACTACAGCCTGTACCTGCTGTCGACCAAGTTGAATAAGTTGTCTAGTTCTCACTCCTGATGGCAGATTCACTGCTATCTTTGAATGAGTTAGGGCCGGTAACTATCTCCATTTGTCTACAAAGTGCTGTTGTGTCCACCTGGAGAGGACTTCTTCAACTATGTTGTAAGCCATTCCCAGTACTGGTTCTGGTCCCATAAGGCCGTTGTGGCCGCCTGCTTCGCAAGAGCATCACCTGTTTCGTTGCCTTCAGATCATGTATGCCCAGGTATCCAGATCAGTGTAAGTTTATGTTCTCTACCAAGCTTGGTGAGTAGTTCTTGGCAGTTCCATAGTCTCTCGGATGAACAATGGCTTGACTGTCCGAGAATATCTTGATTGACTTGCCTTTCCAGTTTCTATCAATGAGCCACTGTGCAGTCATAGCAATGGATTGAACTTCAGCCTGAAAAATTGTTGCATGTTTGCCTAGGGAACATTTAAGCTCAACCTTACCATTTTTATTCCATACAGCGGCTCGTGTACCATCATTGGTCTTGGAGCCGTCAGTGAACCAACTATTCTGTTGTTCTCAGATGTTCCGAGTTTTTTACCCATTCGTTCCTCTCTGGTAGGAGGACGTCATAGGCATGATAATAGTTAGTTTTGGTGGGCATAACATCTGATGGTAGAGTAGACTCAACACAAAGTCCCGCCCATTAGCGTTTTTCAGCTTGTTGGGCACCATGATGATCGCCTGCGGATTGTTGATCACCGCCTGTGTCAATCTATAGGTAGCCCATCTGGCCTCCCTCTCCAGTACTAATTGGAGAGGTGGCAGATTTGGAATACTCAAGCGCTGCCTTGGGTGTAGTCCCGAAGGCGGCCCTAATTGCCAAACACGCTTGTCTTTGTAAGTTAAAAATTTTATTTTCGCGGAGCTCTGTAACCTCTTAGAGTACCAAGCTACTGCCCTATATGTTATCATTGGTCTTATGACCGCAATATAGAGCCAGTACATTTGCTTGGAAGTATGCATGCCCCATGTTTTGCCACAAATTCATATGCAGGTCCATAGTGACATTTTCGCTTTTGCAGCAATTTTATTCAGATGCACATTCCAGATAAGTGTTTTATCTACGATAAATACCAGATACTTCACTGTATTCGCAAATGTGATAGTTTCTCCTTTGAGTGATATAATAGGTTTACCAGCCTTTTCTTTCTTGTGAACGGTACTATAGCTGTTTTGTGCAGGTTCACAGATAGTTGTTCCCTTTCACACTAGTCATAGATCACGGCTAGCACCTCTGAATTTGCAGTTTTAAGAATCTTACAAGCTGGAGGCACTGCCTAGTCTCTACTAGTTGATGATGTTAGAGACTTTATCTAACTGCATTAGTGAGAAACTCTAACTAATCTTGTATGAATAATAATATTCATATACTTCTTCTGCAAGTTTTCTATCACTAGGCATGTATAAATTTATTAGTTCATTATAAAATTCCCTTAACATAAAGAAAGAAAAACTAAAATCATTTAGGATCTATTATGCATTCTACTGAGTTAATGGAACCAGATTAATATTTTGTTCAAAAATATGTATTGTATATGTGTATGTACACGGATGTTAATGAAATATATTTTTTTTTATAGTTTGGAATAAAAAGCTGAATGCAACATGTTGAAGCAACATCTTCTGACTATTATCTTAACAGAATATGCTTACACCAGGTCAGTTAGGTGCAAAGCCCCTTCCTATGTATCATAATATAGCTCTTTGCCCATATACCTTATTTATTTATATATAGCATCTACAACAAATATGCCAATTATAGATACCATACTTACTAGCTAACAGAAACAGAATACCATACACATAGTATACAAATGCACATAATGAGCCAGATCTATCTAGCAAGTCTGGGCCTAAATTGCAAATAATTTTTTATCAATAACATCCACTCCACAAACTTACTTATTATAATTCTGTCCACATCCAAACACCAGCATACACATTGAAATAATAACACATTCTATAAATTGGCAAAATTTTATAGAGATTTATTCTTGGGTTAGTTTCCAAGTCCACAATGTTTCCTCAGTCTTGTACTGTTGACATTTAGTGAGAATGGTAATTGAGAAATAATATCAGGACAATCGATTCGATTCTTCAAATTTTTAATAAGATAAATCAAACATGCCTTTATACTGTAGGTACAGTGCTGATTGTAAGAAAGTAAAAATTTAAAAAATTTATATTTATACTTAAGCACGCGAATTGACAATAAGCAAATATATATTTTTCATTATATAAGGCACATGTGGGCAAATATGACTCAGCGGTTAATAAGGGTCACTGCATTTATATCACAACATAAGGAATTCTTGCAAAATTTGACTCCTTTCCATACACCTATCATATATTGGCATCATCATCTCCCCTGATTGTAAATTGTGTCGGGTTCACATCACAGAAGATGATGGTAGAGACTTTATCTGTCTTTTGATATATTTGCTAATGGCTAGTCAAAAACTCAAATAAAGCTCAATCTTAAATTGAATGTTCTACTAAAATTTTAATTCTCTGCATTCTTGAAGATCTATCTATTAAAATAATAATGCTTACCTTCTTTTCCAACTTGAACATAATCGAAAAAAACAAAATGAAGATTATTGTGGTCGATTTGGTCATAGTATACCTAAAATAATAAATTATTATACTTATTTGTATTTCAAGAAAAGTAATTTGTCATTTTCAAAAGTGAGCAGTAAGTATATGTTGAAATATTAAAACAAATTCAGAATGTATCACTTGATTTAATGAAAAACATTGATGTTTGGTAACAATTTTACTAATAACTGAGATACAAAGATAAAACCTTAAAAAAATACTTACAAGGACACTGCAATCAATTCCAAACCCCAATTGGAGAATCCAATGTCTATACCACTGAACACACCTGTCGGAGCTACAGCCAAGACATACTCTTTCCAGCTGACAACAACCCTTTGCTTGTTCTGTTTTCTTATCAAAAACAATCTAACCAAAGCTGCTAATACAAATTTCACAATCATATGTACTAGGACAGTTAGTAAAGGAAATGGAAACCTCTGTAAAAAAAATTATTCATACAGGATCATAAGACAAGTGTCAAATACTAACCCTAACTAATTGTCTTCAGATAAAGATAATGGTACTAGGGTTGCCAACTCCAAGATTTCATAAATCGGGATGTTGCACATGAAAAATCGGGACATCCCTAATAAAATCGGGACCTAAAGTAAGAAGTTGAAAGTTTGCCGTGCACAACATCAATTTTGAATCCAGGGAGGATTTTTAATGAGAATATAGAATAGTCAAGAATACATTTTAATCGAATTTAAAAAAAAAACATTTTTAGGCACAATAGGCCATTCTAAAGGAAATAAAATAACCGAATATAGAATAGAATATCCTACCTAGTATATACCTACACATGTAACATGAAAACTTAACAATAATATCAATGAGACACAACACAACTAAAGGCTACTTCTTGTAAATTCTAATTCTGTCTAGATAACATATTACAAAGGAAATTTATTCCTATGCAATGTAAAAAATAACATTTTGTTTTGTAATAACTAAGAACTAACAACTAAAAAATATATTCTATTGCGTTATTTTAAAGCAGTGATTTTTTGGCTTTTTGCCGAAGTCAGCTTTGATTTATTGCAAATTGCGTGCTTGTAAAATTCTCTACAAGTCCGTGTAAGATTAACTTTTATTTTCAAATTCAAATTCAAATTCAAATTCAAAAAATGCTTTATTGTACAAAGAGTAAATATTACCCTCATTTACAAAGCTGGAAGAAAAATCAAAAACACAAAGGAACTAACATGACAAACTAATATTATAAAAACAGACAGAGAAAATCAATAAAAAATAATAAATCAAGACAAACGCATTAAATTTACATGGGTCACTAAATATAATTTAAAAAATAAAACAAGTATGATAATATAGTTGGAAATAAAAGAATCAATATAGGACAATTTTAAAATTACATCTAATAAAATTTACTCGAAATTAACAATTAACAGTCAATCAAAGTCATCTTCAGTCTATATAAAATTCGTCTAGGCTATAATATGCCTTGTTTAATAAAAAATTCTTAACAAGTCTACTGAACTGCTCATCACTAGTAACATTTTTAAATTCTAAAGGCAAGTGATTGTATATTTTGATCCCCTCATAAATTATTGAGTGTTTCGCAAGAGAGCGCTTGGGGATGCACAGACTTAAATTATTACAATTAAATCTTGTCCTATGTACATTGGTATGGGATTCATTGGATCCCTTGTACTTCCTACGAACCAACTGAGAAGTCAATAATATAAAAAGACAAGTCAGTGTCAGTATCCGTTCCCTAATAAAAAGTGGCTTACAATGGTCAACAAAACCTGCCCCACACAAAAATCTTACAGCCCGCTTCTGCAATACGAAAACTGACTGCAAGAGATAGAGGCTAGCAAACCCCCAAAATTGGATCCCATACCTTAGATGTGATTCAACTAATGCAAAATAAACATTTTTTGCTGATTTTGAGTCTAGTTCGTTGCGAACCAATCTAACAGCATAACAGGCAGAGGCCAATTTTTTTTTTAATGTCGCAATATGTAAATCATACTTTAGGGCAGAATCAATACAAACACCCAAAAATTTGGTACAGTCTTTATTTAAAATTTGTTCCCCATTCAATGAAGGGCTTGAAATAGCCCCACGAAATGTAATCAGGTTAGTCTTACTGATATTAAATGTAAGCTTGTTTGCATCACACCACCCTTTAATAATGCTTATATCCTTATGAATTGTCTCTTCTAAAATGGTGTTATTTGTTCCTAGCCACAATATTGTGGTATCATCAGCAAACAATGTAATGGATCCATTAATGCTGATGAAAGCTAGGTCATTTATATATACAAGAAACAATAAGGGACCAATCACTGACCCCTGTGGAACCCCAGAATTAATGCTGTGCACAGATGAAACCTTGTGTCTCCCACTTACTACTTGTTTTCTTCTCATTAGAAATGACTCAAGCCATTTAAGAGCATATCCTCTAAAACCATAACAGGACAGCTTCTGCAACAGTATTCCGCGATCCACACAGTCAAATGCCTTAGAAAAATCGCAAAACACTGCCGCAGCCAACTGTCCCTCATTGAGACCCAAGTACAGTCTCTCCAAAAGATTGAATATTGCGTCGCTAGTACTACTCTTATCCCTAAAGCCAAATTGATTTTTATTTAGTAATTTATGTTTTTCTAGAAAAGAAGTCATCCTATTTTTCACGATTTTTTCAACAATTTTCGAGAGTGTTGGAAGCATTGAAATTGGTCGAAAGCATGATGGATCAGTGGAGTTACCTCCCTTAAAGAGTGGTTTTACAAAAGCCGTACGCAAGCTTTCAGGAAAGATACCCTTATCAAAAGAGATATTTATACTCTCACAGAGTCCTGTAAGTGCTGAATCAGGAAGATTATTAAATAGTCTCAAAGAAATACCATCAATACCAGCTGAATTTTTATTTCTCATTTTTCCCAGAATATTCTTAATTTCCTGGACGTCTGTATGGTAGAGGCAAAAGGACTCCCTCACAGAAATGTTTTTTAAATAGGACATTGGATCAATATTAGTAGTTATATTTTGGCCCAATGTCTCTGCAATTGTACAATAATAATTATTAAGAGTATTAGGATCCATGTCTGCTTCACAACCACTTTTATTATTACAGCTTCCCCTTAAATCATTAACTATCTGCCAAATTTCTTTTGATTTATATTTTGAATTAAAAATTTTTATTATAATAGAATGCTTTTTTGTAACTCACTTTTAATTAAGTTTCCTTTTATATAAGGAGTGAATATAAAACGGGTGTATCTTGTATCTGTTTGTCGTTTTTGCGGGCAAATTTGATTCTCGATTGAAAATCGGGACATTTGGCGTCCCGCCATAGGTCTTGGCGGGACGTAATGAAATGGCCCCAAAAATCGGGACGTCCCGCGAAAATCGGGACGGTTGGCAACCCTAAATGGTACACTTATTTGAAAATTACTTGACAATTCAAAATATCCCAAAAAAACCATGCCATATCAAAGATGTTCTATTACCTAAATGGATATGGAAGAACCAACATTTATTTAGTAACTTACTTCCATATAAATGTACAAAGGAAATATTGAGGCAAATACTGTTTAGTTGTATCTACATGAAAATCTTATTTCAAATCTTTGAATCAAATAGGTATACCTTTTTGGTGGATTTTTAGGAGAAAATTATTTTTGAAGTCCACCCCTTTAAAGAAGAATTGTAGTCTATAGTACTAACTGAGGTCCACTAGTTGAAAATGAAATCATTGGTGAACCTTTAACATGAAAAACGCAGGTCCTACAGCACTGCTAAACCTAAGGCCTCACATTTTTTAACAGGTTCCATGAACATGGAAGTCAGAGAATAAGTTTTACTAGTGTATCTACTGTTTAACAAATACCTGTAGTAACCATCGTTGGTAAAATGTAAGCCCTACTGATGGTATGTAGTACGTCGCTATAAGGGCTCCCGTAAAGAGAGAAGACCAAAGGCATGATGGTGTACAAAATTTGCGCTTCATTGGCACAAAATCTATTGTTTCCTCTTCATTCGTTGTATCATCGCTCTTATCAATTGCCGTATATTTTACGTGTTTTTTTCCAAACATATTGACAAAAATACAGCTATCCGCCACAACATCGCACAGTTAATTATCAGCGCAGTCGACTGGCTATATAACATGCTATTAGACCAGAAAGAGCAAGACTTTTCGATAGATGAGTCTTCCTATTACCGAATTTTTACATTGTATTTTTTTACAAATTACGGAAATACCATATCGACGACGTGTAAATGATAACAAGTCCGGACTCCGGAGGTAAACAAATAAAATGTTATAGCCGCTTTTCAGTTCTCGTGTTTTACGCAGCGGAGTAGTCCCGGAGTGCTCTACACCTCTTTTTGGCTTATAAGTGCTTCGGAGCGCGCGACGCACCATTCTACACAAGACGTTGCTGGGACCGGGTCACAGGACTTCAGAGTTGTTTTAAATTCATTTTTACTTCACGCACAGGAGGGCCTCCCCTCGCTCCGGGGCGCAACCAAACACAACTAACCCAAGGCATGCCCAAACTCAAGAAAAAAAAACTTTACAAAGATAATAAAAAAAGCATGTCTTGCCACTGGAATCGAACCCAGGCCGCCGTATCAGAAACACAGCAGCAGTGAGCTACGAGACGACTTGAAAGCAGTTTGCCCGACCATAAATGTATGATGTTTGTCACCAATGTAATGAAGGACTGTGACCGGTGTCTCGGAAACGTTTACTCCATTCTACCCCAGGGCTAGCGGGGACCGGATCACATGGCTGCAAAGTTGTCTTACATTTTATTTCCACTTCACGCATGGCCCTCCGCTCGCTCCGGGAAGCAACCAATCAAACCTAACCCAAATTTAAAATAAGAAACAAACTTAACTTTTAAAAAAATAAAAAAACGGACGGGATCGAACCCATTTGTATTGAGCGTACAAGATCCCGACTTTTTATAGCGCGACTATAATATGTAGGCTTTTCATATTTGGGTTAGTTTTAGTTCGTTGTGCCACTGTAGCGAGCGGAGGGCCATGCATGTAGTGTTCAAATATTTGGAGAAACGTAACGGGGGGTATTCTAGCTAACATTTATATTACAGTCACACTATAAAAAGCGGTTTGCTGGACGCTCGATACAAAAATGTAACCCGGGCCGTATCACAAACACAGCATCCAATCACGAGTGGAAATCTGAACTACGAGACCACAGAATAATAAGACAATCAGAATAAGAACAGAAAGAGAGGTCCGATTCCGGTCGCAATGACCTCGACCGCCTGTGCCATGGATTTGTGCCAATACGTTCTTCCAAAGCATCGCTCCCTCTCATTACCTTTTCTGATTGTTTCTTATTCTGACGAGACCACTTGAGAGCAATTCGTTGGACCATAAAGATATGGTGTGTCAACAATGCAATGCACGCGCATTGCCAAAATTTCCAGTTACACCTATTAAAATCACAAAAAAAATGAGCGAGTCTGCTAGTACTCGAGACACTGATGTGTAAACATATCCCATATCGTGCACAAATATTTGAGCAGCCTTCGTAAAATCACTGCGCATGGTTATTGGCACAGCCGTAGCCGTTTACACATTTCCGTCCTAGTAAGATTTTTACACAACCAAAATATTATATTATGAACACTTACGTGCTAGAGCAATACTTCCTACAAGGTATTGGCTAGAGGTGTCTGGTACGATTAAACTATGATCACATACCTAACAGTAGCGGCTAGGTCGCGCAGGTCTAAAATCGTTCCCGACGGCGATTGTATCAGAAGTACTATAATATTTCACTTCATGCGTGGCCTTCCGCTCGCTACGTGGGCGCAACCAACAAAAAACTAACCAAAACTAGCTAAAAGCATGCCCAAAATATTACGCATCGAAAATTTAGTAGGAGCCCTAGACGCTTGACAGATGACGTAGACAGACGAAGATAAAAGGTGGATTGGATAACCCAATGAACTTGGGGGTATCCCCATATACGTAAATTATTATACATATATGGGTAATACCCATACCCATACCAAAGAGTATAATATAATGTAAAGAGAGGACAGTAAGACAGAGCAGTCAAATTAGAGAGGGATAGATGGGTACTCCGACTTAAAGGGCGCCTCCTATGTTATCGGATTATATCGGACACAATCGTCAAGCAAGGACGATCAGCCAACACAGTGGGTTAAATATATCTCGTAAAGGTCAAGTTTAGATTTATTAGGGAGACCTTTGGTTTAGTTTTTTAATTCATATTGTGTAATTGAAATTAGGTGTGTAAACCTTAATTATGATATGTAACACAATTCATTTAATAGAATCTTTTAACAATCACTCGGTAAAATTTTGTTTACCTACAATGTATGCATTTTTCATGACTTTTCTCAAAAAATCCTCGGATTTCTGAAAAAATATTAATTGTTTTAATTTTATTACTAAATATTCCGAAAATTCTACTCTGATAATTAAGCTTCATACTCACTTTCGCGAATTTCGCCTTTTTTGACATAAACTGTCACTTTTAAAATTATTCGCGGCGAAAATTTTTATTTTTTTACGAATTCTGCCATAATTGTGAATTAACCTCAAATTTCTTGACTACTTTGCTATATTTATTTGTTTATTCTTTTCAGGCATTGGGTTCATTAGTTAAATTGTAGAATAGATACTTTGACCATTGGATAATAATATTAATTATAATTTTTTTTCGGTGGAGATATTATTGTTTTATGTTCCTTTTGAGTCCTTTTGGTAATTATCCTAAAACTACGAAATAACCACCAGCTAAATGAAACCAGAAAAGAAAGTTTTCGGTTAGAAACATATTTTTAAAATGCGATTTTCGTAATTTAGTTGCACAAATGAGATTAATTGTGCTCATTCTAGACTAAACAATATAGCATAAATTTCCAAAAAAGTTAAAACTATTTCAACTTTTTAGCAAATATTCGCCGACGAAATTTCGCGTCAATGAGTATGGACCAAAACTTACATTCGCGCGAAAAATCAACAACTGTCAAAAAGGCGAAATTTGCGGAAGTAAATATGAAGCTTTAAAGTGAGATTCGAATAGAATTTACTTTTTCGTTGGTTTATCTACATACTAAGAGTTTATCCCCTCTATGTTTTGAATGAAACTTTCCTTTATCAAATAATCGAAAAATATTGATTACACCTTTTTAATTTAAACTGAAGGAAATTCTCATTTGATTAATTAAAGCTTTTAGACGTCCTGGATAAATTTTAATAAAAATTCATCGGTAACATTAAAAAACTGACTTTTATCACATTTTTTTAATTAAAATAAGTTGAGAACTGAGATTTTAAGAAAATGCAAAAGTTTAAACAAATTCAGAGAATTTGAATGAAAATCACTCGATATAAAATTTTATCCTAGCAGAAAGTATTAGATATTTAGTAAATTTTGCCCTCATTTTCGTTATTTTGACCCACTGTGATGAAATCGATTATTCGCCATCCCATCTTGTTTGACTTCACGTCAACATCGCCCGCCTTGATAAAAAGTTACATCCGGCAACGTCGCGATATCTCCGAGTTAAAGGGACGAGGTCATTGAAACGGCTGACGAAAGATCAAAGGAAATTCGCCGGCTGTCTTCTCTTTACATTATATATTCTTTGCCCATACTATACTAGCAGACTAAGTTTTGATTTGATTTGAGGACGGGCTGGGATTGAAAATCACAATCGCTGGTGTTTTGATAAAAGTGAATATTAAATTAGTATCCTCAATATATTATATTATAATCGCAGTGTATTTGGATCCATAGGTTAATGTTATTATAGATCTTGGAAGGAAATAAAATATTTCCGTTGAAACTTCACTTTAATTAAATGCTGCAAATGTATTATTTAAAGTTTCGTTAGTTTCACATGTCCCCGCTAGAGGGATATTTTCGACATTCCGACAGAAATGGTTAATTTTCTCAAAAAAATTATATGCATTGATATGATTTTTTCCCATGAAAAAGTAGCTAAATAATGGCTAAACAAGCTCGCGAAAACCGCATCTCGATATCTTGTTCCTAACCCAAAATATAGGCAAAAAAATTTATTACTTACGAAAATCCCTTAATTTTTTTTTTACTATATTTATCTCGAATTTTCTCTTTTATAAAAGTTGTGGCCCTGAAAAGGACCGATTTAAAAAAGGAAGGTTCTTAGTGCCCCCGCAAATGCTCGAAATGCTGACCATCGCGCTCTATGCATTGCTGAAGCCTCTCATGGGTAGACAATTAATAGAAGCAGGCCATGGAAAGAAAACAAATGAAAATATAAATAATTCTTCTTCAAATTGTCAATAGTTGTCAATAGTTTCGCTTTATTTTGAGCAATTTTTGTGTTTACAAAATGCGTTTCACGAATGATGATATGCTTGCGATTTATTTTGAATGTCTTCAAAATGCCGCAGTAGCTAAAAGAGTTTACGCGGCCCGTTATCCAAATCGACGGCGACGTCCGTGCGATGTGAGAGTTTTTCCCTGATTAGTGACGAGCTTACGAGCCAATGGTAGTTTTCGGCCTGCGTTTCAACGGCAAAAAATTGGAAGAACACAAGAAAATATCAACTACGTACTGGAGTATATTGAAGGAAATCCTCATGTTAGCACAAGAGCGTTATCGCTTGAGTTGAACATAGCACGAACAACGGTTCAAAATATCTTGAAGGACCATAGGTAAGTTCTAATGTCTATCACAATATAGGTATTTGTTGAAACTTTTTTTTAAATTACTTTTGGAATGCATCCATATCATGTAGTTCTACATCAGGCTTTGAATGAGGAATATTTTGATCGCAGGTTGGACTATTGCCATTGGATGTTAGGTATGATACGCGAAAATAGAGAATTTTTATTTCAAATTCTTTGGACCGATGAAGCCACTTAATAGTGATGGGAGAGTCAATCTGCACAATATGCATTATTGGTCTGCAGAAAATCCGCATTGGATGCGTGAAGTTCAGCACCAAGGACGTTGGAGTTTAAATGGGTGGTATGGCGTACTGGAAGGCAAAAAATATAAACAATACCTCTCACTTGGTAAACAGTTAAATGTAATATACAGAGAAAATTAAAAAAAATTTATTCGCAGTAAAAATGATTTTAAAATTTTGAATTAAGAGAATAAATCTAAAGCTATGATGTATTAATAATATACAAAAAACAAATGTAAAACATGACATTAAAATTACGATTAATGGTAATAGAGTTTTTGATGATGAATTAGCTGATGCATTTAATTCACATTTTATATTGTTGGATGATAAAAACCCCACTGATTTTCAGTTTCTTAATGAGAATGTACCTTCTTTTGATAAAACTTTATTTTTATCGCCTGTTTGTTGGCAGGACATTTTGAATATAAGATAGGCTTAAGAATTCGAATGCATATGGTCACGACGGCATCTGCAATAATATTTTAAAAAGTTGTAAAGAGTATATTGCGCACTTGCTGGCATACTTGATAAATCTTTCTATTGAGACTGGGTATTTCCCTGATAAGCTTAAGACTGCAATGGTAATTCCTCTATTTAAAAAGGGTAATCATAATAACTTTGAGAATTATCGCGGAATAAGCCTTTTGAGCAGTATTTCGAAAATTTTTGAGCTAGCAATTAAAGATCAGCTTGAGCTCCAAAAATAAACTACTCTCTTCCTCACAACATGGTTTTACTGCGGCTAAGAGTACTGAAACTGCACTCTGTAAGTTCCAGCGTATTATTGTTGAGTCTCTCGACAAAAAGTTATTAGTACTAGGCTTGTTCGTGGACTTTTCTCGGGCATTTGATGTTGTTAATCACGAAATTCTGTTGTCTAAGCTTTCTAGGTAAGGAGTGAGGGGTAGACCTTTAAATCTTATTAAATCATATTTAATGAACAGAAGACAAATGGTTAAAGTAAATGATGCAACGAGTAGCTACAAAACGAATGTAAGGGGTGTCCCACAAGGGTCAATTCTGGGACCCTTCTTTTTTCTGGTTTTTGCAAATGACCTCATTCGCTTTATTAACAAAGGTGCCCAAAATACTCACGTTATTTCGTATGCCGACGATACAAATATTTTAATTACTGGAGATAATCCTGTGCGCCTACAAGAAGCTGTAGAGGATGATTATGAGAAAGTTTTGCTCTGGGCGCATAAGAATGAACTCAATCTAAACAAAAAGAAAAGGACGACTGTATATTTTTCTTTTGGGGGTAGTTTTTGATCATAATTTGAGGTGGCTGCCGCATACAGAAGAACTCTGCAATAAATTGCGTAGTGCTTGCTATGCACTGAACTTTTTATCCATGCACTGTAGTAGGGATGTGCTTTTAACTTTGTATTATGCCAACATCCACTTGAGAATTAGATATGGGATATTAAACTGGGGTATGAGTGCAGGTGTTGGTAGAATCTTTATAATGCAGAAGTATGCGGTACGCATTATCGCCGGCCTAAGGTATCGTGAATCATGCAGGGGCGCTTTTAAAAGCTTAAAAATTCTAACAGTAGCAGGTCATATATTTATCAGGTATACTGCTTTGTGCATCAGAATAGGTCAGCTTTCCCAAGTGTTAGGGCGGAACATAGTTACAACACTAGGTCGAAAGAACTTCTATTACCCATAAATCACCGATCAGCAGAATTTCAAAAATATATTTACTTTACGGCGGTAAATTTTTTTATAAATTAAATGAAAATATTGTGGATGTTGTTAATATTAATATTTTTAAAACAAGACTAAAGAAATACTTGGTAGAGAAAAATTGTTATAGTGTGGAAGAGTTTTGTTAACTGTTAGCTGTATATACTTGTGTTTTATGATGTTTTGTCTGACTATTTTGGTGTACTGTACTTATATTTGTATGATGTACTGCTGACTATTTAAGTATCTGTTTCTTACATTTTCTTTTTTGACCTTTTCTTCTATTATCGTTACTTTGTGTACTTTTCAATTGAAGAAATAAATGCTTTGATTTGATTTGATTTGAATTATTGGGCCATATTTTTTTCGAGCAACCCCTAAATGGCAATGTCTTTCTTGAATTTTTGGCCAATCAGTTACCGTTGTTGTTGGAAGATGTGCCTCTGGAAACGAGGCAAAACTTGTTATTGCAGTTGGATGGTTGCCCAGCACATTTTGCTATTAACTGCGCAGTTTTGTCTACCCATGAGAGGCTTCAGCAATGCATAGAGCGTGATGGTCAGCATTTCGAGCATTTGCGGGGGCACTAAGAACCTTCGAGATTCGAGATAAAGTAAAAAATAAGTAATAATTTTTTTGCCTATATTTTGGGTTAGGAACAAAATATCGAGATGCGGTTTTCGCGAGCTTGTTCAGCCATTATTTAGCTACTTTTTCATGGGAAAAAATCATATCAATGCGTTTAATTTTTTTGAGAAAATTTACCATTTCTGTCGGAATGTCGAAAATAGCCCTCTAGCGGCGACATGTGAAACTAACGAAGCTTTAAATAATACAACATTTGTAGCCCAAGAATAGCTCCTTTGAACTAACACAAGTTTGTTAAAATCGGCTTAGCCGTTTCGCAGATACAGGGTGTTATTTAAAAAAAACTTTGAATACCCCCACCACTTAATTTTTAGAGATACAGAAAAAAGCATTAAACAAAGAAGTTTTACATTATCCTCAACTTCAAATATGTATTTTTTTTTAGGGGTATATAGCGGAATTCACAGAAACATCACTTTTTTAGATTCAAGATTGCAGTTACGCCCCCTAGTGGTCATTTTAGAAACTTGAAAATATTTTCCATGTTTTTCTCTTGACCGTTTTAGTCTCGGTTTTAGTAATTACATTTTTTGCCGCAAGTCTCTACGATGGATAGTTTCCCAGATACAGTACCTCGCATTCTTAGTTGGCCACCCTGTACAGGGTGTTCACCCATAATGTCCCCCCCCTTTAACTTTGTTAATTTTTAAGCTACAAAAAAAAATGAAAAACAAAATTGTAGGGTTTTTAATGTAGTTTTTGCACACGTAAAGGAAAAAACAAAAAATTGTACAGTATACAGGGTAGATCAAAAAGAAACATTTTTTTAAATCTAGCCCCCATTTTTTATTCGATTTTTCGATTCTACGTAAAATTCTAAGGATTTTTTATGTATCACACTATATGCGTATTTCTAATACTTTAAGAGTTATTGACAGTTGAATTCGCTATTTTGTTTGTTCTTTTATTTTTTTATGGCAACAGCCACCTAAGAATATAACTTTTTGTTTAGTTTTTGAAGTCATTGAGGTGTAAATATTGAGTTTCCTCAATTCGACCTCATTGCTTCGAGTAGTGATTTTGTATCTTCTGTTTTAAAAATGATTAAATAATTATTATTATAATTAAAAAATAGCGACTTCAACTGTCAATAACTCCTAAAGTATTAGGAATAGGCATATAGTGTGTTATATTAAAAATCCTTAGAATTTTAGGTAGAATCGAAAAATCGAATAAAAAATGGGGGCTAGATTTAAAAAAATGGTTCTTTTTGATCTACCCTGTATACTATACAATTTTTTGTTTTTTTGTTTACGTGTGCAAAAACTACATAAAAAACCCTAAAATTTTGTTTTTTATTTGTTTTTGTAGCTTAAAAATTAACAAAGTTAAAGGGGGGGGGGACATTATGGGTGAACACCCTGTACATATTACAGTATATTTGTAGTCGAAAATATGGTGAAATTATTAACAATTTTTTTTTTATAATATCACGAACTTTAAATTGTGATTTGATAAATATATCAATCTTTTTCTTTTTAATTGACGCGCTATGCAGTAAGCAGAAAAATCAAAATCTTTTAAATATTAGTTATTACATACCTTTAGTATTATTATCAATAACCAACTAAATACGTTAATAGATTTTTGAAACAGCCAGTTGAATACAAACTTTATCAAAATATTTATTTGGTGAAAATAATAACGCTAATAAAAAACTATAACGTAAGTTTGAGAGGGCAAACGATTCAAAAGATATCAATTGTTTTTTCCAAAGCCAACTAGAGTATTAGAGTTTATAAGTAATTTCGTCATAAATTTGATTAAAAATACCGCAAACGAAAAATCGTTTCCGGCCAGCTTTTATTGAAATTCAACCTGTGTGCGGCGAGTCCGCCAATCGTTACCCCAGCAACCAAGCAAAACACGACGATTCCTTTGTAGCGCTCGCTGAACACGCACATCAAAGTTGCCGCCGTTGGTTGGTTCTTCTTATCGTATAGTTAATAGGTTTGTTCTAGCAGCAATTTCAAACCAAAGCCAAGCCATCCGGAGTTTGCGCATTGCAATATAAGCGACACTTAAATCGCTATGCGCAAACTCCGGATGGCTTGGCTTTGGTTTGAAATCGCTGCTAGAACAAACCTACAGTTTGGTGACCATGGCAAATCGTTTATACTACTCCAGTACGAAACAATACTGCAGTGCTAAAAGGCACAATTATCCAGGCGTCCGTTCAATGTCCCAGGAGGAAATCGAAAAGTACTTCAAATATCTAAGGAAACAATTTGAAAAAAGCGTTGCATATAGAGGTGGAATTTTTGAAATTTGATATCTTTATCGTACTCAACTTATATTATACTTAAATGTTCGTATTATTTAAATATTTATAATACTTAATTAAATAAACACATTGACAAGTATGCCATTAAGTCTGATTATTATTTTTGAAATTAGTATATACTCTAGTTAAAGCTGTGCTTATAAATACTTGAAAATTTCAAGAAGCAACGTGATAAAATTGATACTTTTATATATAAATCTTGTACTTCAGCTAGGGGTCTAATTTAGAAACTATTTCATATTTCGTCTTTTGCAAGAAAATTATAAATGAAGTATGCTTATTAAGTAAAATGACATTTTCGTTTTTTATGCTCCCTGTATACAAATAAAATTTTAAATAGCCCGAATTGTATCGTTTATTTAATGAACACTTTTACTAAGAGTAATTTTTTTTCATATCTTTCAAAATAAGGTGTGTTTACACTTACGCAAATAACATTATTGTATTTTTACTCACCATATACAACAATATTGAAGTTCTTCATGGCGAATCGTATTTTCTAAACAAGCAAAAACTTTTACCAAAAATGCCCTTTTTCGTATCTTTCACTTTTTGACCCATTTGTCTTTTTTAAACCCCATCCGCGGACATACTGTATATGTCTAGCCAAGCCAATTGAATCTTGGAAACCCTTATGTCTTTCTTGGAAAAATTCAACTCTACTTTTTATCTTGAAAACTGTGTAATCCATAACTCCTATGGATCCTAATAATAGAAAGATTTCCTCGGAGAAGGGCGATTTCCTCTGAGAGGCCTGATCTGTACCAAAGGTTAAAAGAAAAAGTAATAAAAATTAGAAGAATTTGTTTAGTATTAATTCAGATTTTCAACTGTCTCTACTAAAACTTCGTCCCTTAATTCATACGTTTTTACAATAAGTCCCGTGGAATCGTGGTTTTCTTGATCATCGTCGTCTTCTTCATATTCTTCAGTTATATAAAAGGCCTGATGGTCTTCAAACTGTATATCATGTGCCTCCGCCAAAACGTCTTCTTCTTCCACATATTCTTCTTGAGTCTCGGACTCTTCTTGTACCTCTGCTTCCTCATACACTTCGTCCTCTATTGGTTTGCTTGCGCCTACTTGGTGTTTATTCTTCAAATGAAACCTGAACAATAAGAAGTATCCCAGTCTCGTTCTAATATTATCCTGAGTACATTTAAAATAAAAATATTTCACTTAGTAGATTGAACAGAAATTATATAGAATACAATAATTCAAAGTAAAAATATAATATGCATTGCAAATTATCATTATACCAACTAGGCTTGTTTGACCCGGAGTCTTCGGGTGGATTAATAAATTCTAAATTTTGACTCATTTATATTTGAAAAAATTATTAAATTAATTATTTTTGTCCCGAATTGCGAGATGTAATCTGCCTACTTTACCAACCCATTACGACCATCAACACTATCTACGGTCCTATTCAGCGGAACTTATGCCAGTGCGCGCTGTTCTCAATCTCACGATAAACGACAATCGTTAGTGTGGTTCTGGTGAAGAACACTTATTTTTGTTTTTCAAATCCCCCTCCCTCTCTCCACACTTTTTCGCTTTTTCCCGATCTCCGGGTCAGCGGTTCAGCCCAGTTGGTAACCTTGTAAATTATTCTTGTAAATCATCTTATATATAACTACCTCAAAATATCTTCATCGGCGAAAGACTTGCAACAGTGTACGCACTGAAAGTCCCCGGAATGAGTCATCAGGTGCATTTTAAGATTGTACATCTGCGTGAAACCCATATCGCAATATTTGCATGAATACGGACGCTCGCCTGTGTGTAGCAACTCGTGCTTCCTCACTTCGCCCAAGGATCGAAATTTCTTCTCGCAAAACTGGCAAGAATACGGCCGGGCGCCCGTATGGGTCAATTCGTGTCGTTTCACCGAATTCCTAGTGTAGAATCTGCAAAATAGAAAACCTTGAAAGTATACATGTTTGTCAGGTAGCGAAAATAAATTATATACAATCCTACTGTACCCTTAGTTACAAGCTTAAATAATATGATACAATAAAAGGAGATATGATATATTGCCGCTATAAATTCAAATCCAAATTCATTTATTGCTTTCAAATCTTATTACAGACATAGCAACGTCACCAAAAAAGATAATTTTAAAATACAAGAATACGCATTAAGATATTACATGCTAAAATTTGGATTAAAACTGTAGATGCACTTTCCCAACAGGTACCTGGTAGTGTCTCTTTTAAATTTGAGAAAGCTGGGCTCCCGCCGTAGAACAGGGGACAAAGCGTTAAGGGCTTTGATTGCTGTAAAGGATGGCGCTCTCTGGTAAAAGGTTGAGTGGTGCAAGGGAACAATGAGGTCAGTCCTACCCCCCGTCACAACCGACATGCTCTCTGCATAATGCTCGGCATTTGTTCGAAATACATCAGGGTTTTTCTTTACAAAAGTTACCAGGGTAAGAATGTACAAGGCTGGTGTGGTAAGAAAACCCAGATCAACAAAGTGCTTCCTACATGAGGAGCGCGGAGTAAGCCCTAACATGCATCTTACAATGCGTTTCTGTGCAACAAAATCTGACTGAGCTCCCACTGAAGATCCCTAAAACATTATACTATATGATATAAGGGATTGAACTGATGAAAAATAAATTTGTTTCAGGGTGTTTACTGTAAGTTCACTTCGAATACGTCTCAATAATGCACAAAACTGTTCAAACCTCTAACAAGAATGTCTGTCTGAGAAGAGAATGTCAAGGCAGAATCGAGGTGAATACCGAGAAATTTAGTACTTTCTATTTCAGGTATGGATTTGTGGTTGCACTTTGCGTAGAACGATTCAGTTTGGTTAGATATTTTCCTAAAGGTGATCAGGCCTGTTTTTTCCGCATTTAGCTTTAATGCATGCGAATCGATGGGTGACTATCCTCCTCCAGATTCTTTCTTAGACGAAAATGAAAGCCTTATCCTGGAAATTCTCAGTTTTCTTAGAAAGACTTATACTCAAGAAAAAGCGAGGGACTCTGACAAAAAAAAGTTGTTGCATATTCACATAGTGTTATTAGCGCTGCGCGGTCAGACCAAATTCTTTCCTTTCCCCCTTACAAATTGGGCTAACTGCTTTTTTTATAAGGAGTATGGGTCACGAAAATTAATTGATGTTGTGTCATCCTTGGGATTTTGCGCCTCTTATTCCGAAGCTGTTCGTCTTGAAGTGACAGCAATCATGAGACCATCACTACAAATAAATCCAACAGGTTTCCATCAATTTGTTCATGACAACGCAGATTTTAACACTCGTACACTGGATGGATATAATAACTTCCATGCAATGGGGGGAATACATTTGATTACCCCTAGAGATGCTGTTGCTCGAGATCAAAGAATTGTCCGAGTAAAGAAAACAATACCAGCTCAACTGGTTGGTGAGATGGGAACTGTTTCTTTAAAACATTTTGAGAAAGCAGGTTCTGTTGACTTGAAGAATATCAACATTGAGGATCTCAAACAGCTATTTATTTCACCTGATACCGTCACACCCTTTTTGGCCAACCTGATTTGGCTTTATGGCAAGTGGAAAGATGCACCCGGGATTCCAGGATGGAGTGGTTTCATGGAGCAAATCACAAGTGGTCTCCCCTTTGACAAGACTTATGTTTCATGTCTGCCATTTATAAATGCTCCATCATCTGATCACAATACAGTATATACAGCATTACCCACTTCGATAGAACAGAGCAAATCAATGAATCAACAAGCAACTGTTAACACCTTCGACCACCCTCTATACCTAAAGGCAAGATTTATAGTAGCTTGCCAACAAGGAGATCCCAATTTTGATAATGTCATCATCAGAATAGGTGGATTTCACCTTCTGATATCGTTCTTGGAGGCTATAGGCTACATAATGGATGGTAGTGGTTTGAAGGAGTTGTTCAATTCAATATATGCACTGGTCTCAACAGAGAAAATCCTGAAAGGCCAATCCTACTCGAGAGCCATTAGAGCACATACGTTCGCCCACGTCACTCTGGCGAAAATTATCTTTGAGACAATGGATTTAATCCCAAACCTTCAAGAGAAACTTGCAGGATACTTAAATGATGAAGACAGATCACATATTTTGTTAGCACACGAAAAAGACTTTGTAGAGGCATTAAAAACTAAGTTTTCTGCACAGCTCCAAGCTATAGCTAAGCGTGGTGCTACTTCAAAGCTATGGATTCAATACTTCGAAATGGTTACGCTTGTTAAGCTATTCATTGAAGCTGAAAGAGCAGGGAACTGGAAACTCCATCTCCAAGTTGTCTACCAAATGCTTCCGTATTTCCATGCTACCGGACATTTTTTGTATCCCAAATGTTGCCACCTCTACCTACAGGCACAGTTTAAAAGATGAAATGAGCGCTCAGGAATACGAAATATTCACGGGTGGCGGATTCACAATACGAAGGACTAGCAAATTCTGGTGCGGAATATGAACCGACATGACCATTGAGCAGTCTCTAATGAGGATAATGACACCAACTCTGCATCTCTGAGACCACTCGAGAACATCCATTGGAGAGACCTCAGCAGAGTCACCTGATAGCACAATGGAAGTATCATCTGCGAACTGGCAGACAAGTTCGAACAAGAATTTCTCACTTAGGCCATTCACATATAAGACAAACAAAACTGGTCCCAATATGCTTCCCTGTGGCACACCTTGTTCGATAAAGCATGCTGTTGAATAATGAACCTCCCCATTTGCTGTAATGCATATACACTGTCTCCGACTATCCAGGTACGAAGCTATCAGTTTAAGGCAGTTTCCTCTAATCCCATATTTTTGGAGGATGGTTAAAAGTAAGCAATGATTTATGGTGTCAAATGACTTTGACATATCGAAAAAGAGGCCTGCTACTTTCTTATTTTTGTGGATATTTTCCACTATGTAGGATATCACTTTAAAAACAGCCTGCTGGGTTGAGTGTTTGGGCCTAAAGCCAAACTGGTTTTTGGAGAGAATATTGTGTGAAAGCAGAAAATTCATTAATTGGGTATAGATGACTTTCGAACATTTTTGAGTAAAGAGATAGGTCTATAATTTTTTGGATCTTGCTCATCTCATTTTTTGTGTATTGGCACAATTTTTGCCCCTTTTAAACTGGATGGGAAGGTACCAGAGTCGAAGCAAGTGTTTATGATATGAGCCAAAGGGGCTGCTATGTTATGATTTGCATGTTTTAGAATTATTGCAATAAGATTTCATCAATACCACAAGAATATTTATTTGGTAGATTTTTTTATGATGTGTAGCATCTCTTGGTGGTTTGTAGAAAATAAAAAGATTGTGGGAGTGTTATTTGTCAGATTACGGGATGTGGATAGATCAGGTATGGGGGCAGAGGAAGGGGTGTTAAATCTCTCTAGGACCATGCTTGCAATTTCCACAGGATTCCCCACTAATTCACGATTCCTAGCGTTCAGAGCAATAGGCTTCTGAGACTCAGTCTTGTTTGTGTACCTGTTAAAAATACTTCAAGCAGTTTTTGTTTTATTTTTTGAACATATTATATTGCTTTCATTTACAGATTTTTTGTATAGAGATATGAAATTTCCAAATATTTTTTCTTTCACTTTTATACTGATTGTATATAGTCTCATTGCGAGTTTCTTTATACCATACATATAGATCTTTTATGTAACTGGAATACTGTTTTATTTCTGGGTTTACCCAGCTCTTTACGTTGCGAGTTTGACATTTTACGGAAGGAAAGCTACAACTGAAGTAATAGTGAAAAATCCCACCGAAAGTGTCATATTTATTGTCCACATCTAGCCAGGATTCTGTTTTTAACTCGTTAATAAATGCATTCATATTGCCATGAGAAAAAGTTGCGTCTATTCCCGACAGGTGCAGGTTTGATGATACTTGCACTTAGTTTAAATTTGAAAGTTTGTCCATAATGATCTAAGATATCTGTCAAAAGGATCGTACCATCTGTCTCACCATGAGGAAGATTGCTGAAGACATTATCAAGCTGTGTCACAGAGGTTCGTCCTGCCCTCGTAATACCTGTTATGTGTGACTGAAGACCATAAGTGTTGAAAAGCTGATTCACCAGGGAGGCATCATTTCCAGCGGTTTGAAAGTTTATATTAAAATCCCAGCAAACTACGAGGAACCTATTTGGGTTATAGATGAAGGGCAGTAAATGTTCTAAGATTGACAAAAAAGTATCTAGAATTCCTGATGGTGACCTATAAATACAGATAAAATAATAAGTTTTATTTACAATCACATATTTGGACACACAGAATTCACAGTGTTTTTCCATGGGCAAGACATTTACAATTATAGGATAAAATTTGTTATTCTCCGTTACAAGTATAGCAGTCCCTCCACCTCGGGACTCGGAGCGAGATGAAAAGGCAATTGGTATATATTTTAGCAGTGATAAAGATGTAATGTCATTACCTTGCAGCCAGTGTTTTGACATGCAGAAAATGTATGGATTCTCCCTCTCCAGCAACACGTGAAGCTCTAGTGATTTATTATTTACACTACGAACATTCAAATGTAGTAAGCGTAGCTCATCATCATCTTTACACCTTGCAAGCCGCATGACTTGGTTGTTGATCCGACCATTTGTTTCCTGGGGTGTTACCAGCACTTGCCTCTCGCTAAAAAAATTTCTACCCAGGCCAAAGTTAAAGCGCTCAAAGGACACCCCACTGGGCCAAAAATTCTCCTGGTAAACCACATCTTTAACATTGGGGTCTACACCCACCATGAAACTGTTTTGGCGTGGATTTGGCTTTTTTACACTACATTTCTTAACTTGTATATCTTGCTTCTTGATCGTTTCCGCATGCTTTAGCCGTCCGCTCTCGCATGACGTCATGTGGAGCTTAAAATTTGAATTTGATGCGGGGTTCTTATGGGATATGTTTCTTAATTTTAGTGCAATTAGAATTAGTCAAGAACGTAACAAAACACAGGCCCAAGAAATCCGAGTCATTCCAAGCCAAAGCCGCGCCTTGGTGCTTATGTGTTCCGAAGGCTTAACAGATTTTAAATCATTCCCAAGAGTTCTTCAGCCGGTGGATGCTTCGAAAATGGAAATAGCTTCACTCCAAAATAGAATCGCACAATTTGAAGTGAGATTTAATGAAAAAGTCAAATCAGAAGGATTGTGACTGCAAACATACAAATATTGAAGACAAGATTCGAAAGCTAGACACCAAGATAAGCATAAAACAACCTGATAATGGTGCTGTTTCTAGCCAAGAAGTTGTTCTATGCTTTAAAAAACAACCACAAGAGCAATCTGCCGTTATAAGTGCAAAAATGGACTCAATAGAAGATGCTATAAAATTAAAGTCTACACAGATAACTAGATATGGCAATATCAACGATGGAGTGGGAAAAATCAGTAAAACCACCCTAACCACACAGGAACAAACCACCAAAGGCAGAGATAACATTCCAAAACAAAGTACTTTTCAAAATTTTCCTTCACCAAACCAAATAAATACCGATAATCATAAACAACATTCAGGTGCTAAACTAAAAACTGTACAAGGACACATACAACAAAATATGGAAAACAATCAAAGATAAATTATGACTAATGTTATTAACAAATGAGAATATCACATCTGGTTTTGGATATGCCAGTGCCCAAACCGGTAAAAAGAATGTCCTACCAACAACACCCAAATCAACAATGAATACAATTTTTGGATCCAGCACAGAGGGGCTTAAAATAACCGCTGTGGAGAGTCGCAGACATATCTTTCTCTCCAGACTTAACCCAAAAACTAGTGAACAACTAAAACAACACCTTCGTAGCAAAAATATTAGTGTTTTGGACCTTAAAAAGACAGACACCAGATCTTCGGACATTGCTGGATTGCTGCTTTCAGACTGCAAGTACCTTTCTCTGAAATTAAAAAAAGTGTTTGACCCTATGAATTGGCCCATGTATACGATACTAAGACCCTATAGACAACTAAGTTCAAGAGGGCCAAATTTCATGAATCAAGCCCCAATGGAGACCAGAAACATGTAAATTTTCAAGACCACAAGGATAGAGAAGCTACTAATAAGGATGCCTATTTGGATTTATTATATGTAAATATAAGACCCATTAGAAACAAAACAGGTGAAATTGAATCTTGTTGGTCTGGGAAATATGACTTTAACATTCTATGCTTTACCGAACACTTTTTATTAGAGCCTGAATTGGCAGCGCTCAAAATAAACAATTATCTGATAGGATCATATTTCTGCAGAAACTCAAGCCCCTATGGGGGATCCTTAATCTTAATACAGCCTCATATACCGTTTAAAAATAGGGAGGACTTAACATCTAAATCAGTAGAAAACCATATTGAAATAGCTGCTATAGAAATTATGCCATTGGGATGCCTTATTATAACAATATACAGACCACCAAGTGGCAACATACATGTTTGTCTTGAATATAATTAATGGTGACTTTAATACTCATTTTAATCTTAGAACTACAAATGCAATTATTTATTTGATTTAATGAGGAGTTTTGGTTTTGAGGAAGAGGCACCAACTTTTATAACAAACACTATTGACAACGTATTCACAAATTTTTCTAGTGAATATATTAAGGAGTTGGAAGTAAAAAATCATTTCCGGTCTGATCACTTCGCAGTAAACTTATCAATTGACATGCAAGTGGAGGCCTCGGTCCGTGACTGCATAGCATATAGACCCATCATTAAACATGGGAAATGTCATTTATAACCGTCTTCGAAATACTGACTGGTCATTTGTTCAAAACTGGGAATTAACACTTAACAATAAATTCTCGTGGCAATAAAAACTGGTGAATCAAATTTAATTACCTCCTCCCTCACACTCCAGCGAAAGTACCTAGTACCAAATTTTACTTTACATAATTTTTCCTACAGAACAGATTTTAAGAGGAAAAAACCGATCATAAACGGGAAAACGTAAAGTCATTTTTATTTAGTTCTATTATCGAAAACCGAACCGAAAACCAACAAAAACAGATATTTTAAAAGTAATGCACGCACCTATACGCAACCACTGTTAAACACGAATTAAAAACACCCGATATCCAAATTCAGAAATGAATCTTGCTTTCGAGGTGGTGTCATTCCCATAAGCGCTTATCTATAATATGCAGATAATATGGTGCGTTGCCGTTGCAACCACCGTAAATAACTGCATCGTTATAAGCCGCAACGGGAGTTGATTCGGAAATGAATCTTGCTTTCGAGGTGGTGTCATTCCCATAAGCGCTTATCTATAATATGCGGACAATATGGTGCGTTGCCATGGCAACCACCGCAAATAACTGCATCGTTATAAACCGCAACGGGAGTTGATTCAATCAAGGCGAAAGGTGATTTGAAATGGAATGGAAATAAACTTCCCGCGTTTTGACAATGTTGCCGCGTTTTGAGCAATATACCGATATACAATAATTATTCTGATTCTGATTTTGCGATTGAACAACTCAATATTTTATAATTTTATGTTGACTTGTTTATGATTTAAGTTGATATACTATGTTTTAGTGATTGTAATTGAAAAATAGTAGAAGTTGGAAAATTCTAAGGTGAATCGTTGATTTGCTTGGTGTATTAAACGATTGATGTAAAAATTGAATAAATAGTTCTTTCCTTTTCTGTATCAAACTCAGAAAAAGATAACTCAGTGGCGGATTTAGACCAACGTTGAAGGATAGAATTTCCTAAAGTTAAATAAAAATGCACTTGCTTATTGATAAAAAGAGCGTTTTTACACCATAAAATTAAAAAAGATATACTAAGCATTTTATTGCATAACATCTATATAAAATGTAGGTATATGTAAAATGCTTAATAAAACGTAATGCTGGTGACTGTATAACAGATACAGGTAAATGTTTCAACTACGTTGGGGTTGGGAACCTTCGGCAACATGCACTAAAACAGAGTTTTATCCACAATACCGAAACAGAATATTTGCACTCGACGCGCGTCTCGCTAACCATGTTAGCATCATCAGGAGATGATTAAAACTGTAATTGTATAGTTTTAATCATCTCCTGATGATGCAAACATCGTTAGCGAAACGCGCGTCGAGTGCAAATATTCTGTTTCGGTATTGTGGATAAAACTCTGTTTTAGTAAATGTTTCAAGCAACTAATATAATGGTTACGTTATTAAGGTAAATTACGCTACATACCCTAAGTTCAAAAAAAGTTGTAAATATAATTCAAAATAATTGCAATGCATTGTTTTTGATTTTTATTCAGCATTATCTAGTAAAACCTCGATTTTTCCATTGGTAAATTGAGAAATGGCACAGTGTCTCATTTAAGTAGCCAACGATTTCGTGCATTATACTCTGAAAATTCAAAGTGCAGATTTCGCTCACAAGATGAATCGTCGAAATGATTAGAACACACTCTGGCAGTTTTTATGTTAATTTGATGTGTCCGTTTGCAAGCTACCACCTAACTTTGAATATTTTTGAATTGAATATTTTTATCAATAGAAAACCGAAATAGCATCAGATCGCTTGTAAAACTGCTCAATCCATTATCTATATCTGCCACAGAACACCGCATTTTGTTGAAAAATAATCCTCTAAAACTACGAACGGGTTAATGACGGAATACCGCCAAATCTCGCTTCGCGTAACGTAGGCCGTTGGCTCCGCCCGGCCCATTGCGCAATATCATATTTATCTTTATTGTATAATGCTTTAACCCATTAGTGCATAAGATCCGATAAATCGGATGTCGCATTTATGCAACCCTACTTTTGTATAAGCCTAAACTGGCTTCTGTAACAGGCGTTAGTGACATGTTTCAGGTGGAAATTTCTTATTTATTTAATTTTTACGGTGCGATAAATGCTTAAAAGAAGTTAAAACTGCACTAAAAGCAACATGGATCCATGGCTCTATTCAACGAGACGACAAGGGCAAGTATTTTCGATTTTATTTTAATTTTTTGACAACGTCGATCTCAAAATAAGTGAAATTTGTATGTGTAGTAAACCACCTGACATGATCGAGTAGTAATCTGCTCATGAATTTACAATATTATGTAAATATGTGAGCCTAAAATTGAAATCCGATATATCGGATTGTATGCTTTATTGCCAACTTTTTCCGTATGCGAGCTATCAAAGATAAATTGACACTTTTTATTTATGTGTCATAGTCTCATAGTGAAATACGTCACACTTCTTAAAAAACTTAGTTATTTCATGATTTCATGAAATTCCCCAAATTAATTCGACTTTTCCGCAAGTGACGTATTTGACTATTTCACCACGATATAACAATTATATGCTTATATGAAGCGACAAGGAAAATGTTTTTGGGTTAGGAGGTGATACTGTATTATCTCTGATAACGACTTCCAGAATACCTCCTACTAAAGGATTTAAATTATTTTTCGACAACTACTTTTCGTACGTGAGCCTATTTCGGCATGGCATTTGACACAACTTGGTTACTGCGCGACTGGCACTATTCACAACAATTAAAATTGTTGTAGTTCAACCTTTACTATTCCAAAAATATAATAGTGGCATGGGCGGCGTTGACAAAATAGACCAGTTGGTAGCCAAATATAGAACCAGAATATGGTAGTCCATATTTTGTTACTTGCTGGATGTTTCAGTAACCAATGCATGGCTGTTGGTGAAAGGGATATGTCCGATAGAAAAAGATTGTGATTATTTGATAAATTTTCGAAGAAACCTAGCAAACTGTCTCATCAAAACACACGGCACTCAGTCGATGAAATGAAAAATACTACAGAATTCAGTGAACGATGTTCGTTACGATGGTCGCGATCACTGGCCAGACTATGTAAATACTGAAACATTGTGCAGAAATTGCGGGAGTAAGAACAGATTTATTTGCTCCAAATGCCAAGTTGGACTGCACCAAAACATTTGTTTCAAAAATTATCACACATTTTAATTTCTTTATCTAGTCAGTTTGCATACAATCCGATATATCGGATGACGTGTATTTTTTGTTTTTTGTAAGAAAAAATAAATTTTTGATACATTTCAATTATGTTGTAATAAAATATGTCAGAATTCATAAAAATAACATTATTTTTAATCTTGCTAAACTTTATGCACTAATGGGTTAATAAGTATTAGTTACCTTCGGGGACAAAAACTGCACTGTATATTCCTTTCGTTCCTGTGCATTTTCATGTGATAGAACAGACCACTTCGGTAGTGGAATCCCTTTCCGCAAATGGGACACATGACTACTGTCTTTTCCCTGCTATGAGTCTGGGAATGACTCTGCACCTGTGTCTTCGTGTAGAAACGCTTGTCGCACTTGTCGCAGCCATATCGTTTTCCTGCGGACGTACACACCTTTACATTAATTTATAAATGTTCAGGGTTCCAACCCCAACATAGTATAAATGTTCACATTATATGTAACAATGCTAGAAAAATACAACATTAAGTAACTCAACTCAAAGAATATATATAATTATTCAAAAACACTTAAATATTAGGAACCAAGCGTTATAATTTTTCGGCTCTTGCCTAAGTGGGACGAAGATGAAGAATGCTGTCAGCAGATAATGTGTCAGGACAGCCGGCATTATTTAAGTCATTTGCTTCAAAACGTAACGTGGAATCGGTAAATACAACAGAGTTTTATTTCACTAATTCATAGCTGTAGGTGAATAAATAGCACAATAGAAGCAATAGGGAAAATAAATACAATTAACAATATGAAAAACAAAAAAGAAAAAAAAAACAAATAGAAAATTTGAAATAGAGTAAATAAAAACGATATGCATGCCCGTAGGAATAATATGCCATAGAATTTTTTTTATAGCTTCTTTAAATTTCGTAATGTTTAGCAATTTTACCGGTTCTGGCTACCGTTATGTTTAGATTCGGAATAAGTTTTTATTCTCGTATACTGTTGGAAATAATTTACTTGTTGCTCCAATTACTGTACGCTGCTATCAGCTGATAAATCACGTATATAATACATAGATTTAAGTAACGTCTACAATAGTCCCTGTAATATGCGCAGATGAGCAGTAAGCTCTTTGTTGTAATCCAAACAAACTAATGCAATTCTAAGCACGCTAATGCAATTACCCCACTGATGGATACTATAGCTTTTGTGAGAATAAACGAGAACGTCCTCTTCAGTCTTCTCATTACAAAGCCGTACTTAATTTAGCTCTAAGACTAAATATGAGAATGCCAGCTTAACCACTTCCAAAGACTTTTACAGATGATTCCTGCAACATCCGTGCGAGACAAGAATATTATCTACCGTGTCTTAGTGTCGAGTTGGTAAACCACATATCAAAATATTTGGTCACAGAACCACCAAATTCACAAGCAGTAGAGAACAAACTAGAAAGGAAGAACACAAAAAACTCTATACTAAAGTGGTCTGGTTACGATAAATAAGTGTTATTAAAAATAGGATAGAATAAAAAACAAGTTTGAAGACAATCTTACAGTTAAAGCAAAGAAGTGCTTAAGAAGCTTCAAGGCATAATGAACGATGACAAAGATAACACTATCTAGTATGTTACGAGCGAGGAACGGAGAAAAACAGAAAGGTTAAGAGATAAGATGTATTCGAGAAAATTAGTTTCAACACAAATGGGATGGTTTATAATACCACGTATGTTGACGATAAAATAATTAAAATGGATCATAAGGTGTAATCCATTAAAAAACTGGCGAACTGATGCAACTTACGAAATGGTTCTCCAAACTCTTTAGTATATGTGCCACGAAACATTCCCTTTATCTACATGAAGCCCCATTTGAAATAGTAGCGAAAACGCAATTCGTTCCATACCTAGTGACGAACTACTCATTACAACAGTAAGAACTGACCTAGGAGCTTCAAATTTTGAGAGATTGATCGATATTTCAAAGTTTTATTTAACATCTGCTAGAATAAATCGCGGCTAATTAAAGAGCCGAGTATTGCTAACCCATCCATGACGGAATATTAATGATTAAATCAGAGGTGAAAACTGGCTAGATACCATGAAATAGAAATATTCTTGTCTTATGGATTTGAGCCCCATTTTTATAAAAAAGAACATGACATTTGTTTAAGGAGATTTTTAGTTCATCTACTTTACTTGTAAACTCCACAAGTTAATATCGCAGGTATGTGGGGGATTTATCAGAATCAGTTCATTCTACTTTTGAAGTCTTTGTGAGATCGATTTTCCTTCGGGTGGTTAAGTTTTTATTTCACTTAATTTCTGTATATTTTTTGAATATTCCTCTTTTTACTTATTTTTTGGTAGTTCTTTCTGTGCTTCATTTAATACTTTATAGATCTTTAGCAGGTTTATAATTCGCAGTCATCATCTAACGGTGAAGAACATTTAGAGTAATTTATCATCATTTCTTCAACTTTTACTATCGCAGGATCTCCTGATCGTACCGGTTCAGCAGATATTTTCATTGATAGAGGATTTTCATTATCTTTGTTGCCATTCACTTCTTTAATTTTTTCTATCACAGTATGTTCCTTTTGTATGTCTTTTATTTACTCAGTAATTTTTATCTTTAAAGAAGCATTTTCATTTTCCTTCAAAATCTTAATACGAATATGCTAGTCTTTTCATTATGTTTAATTTAATTTTCACATTTTTTGATAGCCATGTTAACAGTTTTTGACTGGTTTCATATTCTCTTTCTGGTCTTTTGAAGGGCCATATTTTTCTTAACAATGGTTCTAGTCTTTAGATTTAATTCTCTTTATTCTTCTTTACCTAACAAGTGTTGGAAAAGCCACTTCCAAACCGAGAGCTTATATGCCTTATACCTAGTCCACGTGATTGACCTGCAGTTGCATCTTTTGGAGCAAAAATCTAATATTCTCAGGGGATAGAGCTGCTGAAAAACATTAAGACGGTATTGGGGAAAACTTCACTAAAAATAGATACAATTTACTTTTGTATATATATGAACCATACAAATTTCTCAGTATTACGAACGTTCCGATGAAAATGAACAACCCGGAGTAGAGAATTCGTTTCAGTGATCTTACCTGAATGTTTACTCGTATGGTAAAATAAACTCCCGTTGCTCGCAAACGATTTACCGCAAATTCGGCACACGTGTTTCTCTCTGGTCCGAACATCAAATTTGGCTACATTTTTTATATCTGCCAAATGAACTTGCTTGATATGCCTTAAAAGGTGATTGCGTAACCTGCAATTCATCAGTTAATTAAAATAAGGAATGGTTTATTGTTGCATTATTATAGTTGTCTCCAGCTTCTTGATGTAACTATCTCCCGGATTCGTTGTGGTTATGCATTATGTCCTAAGCATAAAAATAAAATAGGTTTACAGGAAGGTGAGAATTGCGAATGTGGAGATGTCGGAGATTTGGAGCACAGTATCTTGGGATGTTTGTCTCATGTACAGAGTCTATATTTATTGTACAATAGTTTAAATGATGTTGTTCTACCATTCAACCTAAAATATCTTATTATGACAAATCATAAGTATATACAGTACCCTATATAAATTTATATTGGATGTCAAAATTGATTTATGAAAAAAAAACAAAAAAAAATATATATAAAAAAACAAATAAATAAAGACATAAAACTTTCGGAAACTAAAATAAAGAAAGCATATATAAAACAATAATAAAAAAGTGGTAGAAACTAGAAAAGAAAAAACAAAAAAAGACACAAAAAAGGCAAAAAAGTATGTATTAGAAATTAGATAATTAGGTATGTTGTAGTTTATACAAGACATAATATTAGGTATATTGTAGTTTATATAAGTCATATTACTGTTCAATCTCGGTAAATTTTTGGTCGATTGCTGTCATCATGAATAAAGAGATATACTGGACAGTTGGTTTTAACCAGAGCCATAAAACACAAAAAACAAAGCTTTTTGATGTGTGAACATCTTACGCGGCGGTATGGGGGTAAATCTCGGCAAATGTGGACGGAAATGTAGAGACGCAATTTGTAAACCGATTGTGACATTATATCCCGTGCGCATTGAGAAACAAGCTAACCCAGGACGGCCGTGAAGGATTTTTATACAATTGTGCCATTTAAAATCGTTTTTAAACGGATTTTAGACGATAAAAAAGGATATTTTAAATTAAACGAACCGTCAAAAGTATTATTCAGATGCCCAGACGTTGAAAACAATATTCAGTCATGGCCCTCTTCTAAAATTTGCAAAGTTTGCTTTATCTTTCCCAAATCAAAGACGAGTGACTAGCTCGTAGTGAATAAGCTGTGTCCATAGGTTGATATTATTCTTGGTGGCATTAGATTTTTTTAAATAACTACTAATAAAGGAAATATTCATTATTTAAAACGTTTATGTGATTTAGGTTCTTCATTACTTGTTTTCTCTATATACAAAAAATAAGTTTTCTTCCATATCGTTTCGCGGTGTAGTAGTTATCACGCGTGGCTAACACGCGGAAAGTCCCTGGTTCGTTCCCGGGCCGGGAACACGGCTTGTTTATTTCCTAAATAAATAATATCTAAAGGCAATAATAAGTCCCGTGTAAAGGATGTTTCCGAATAACTAATTCCGTATAAAATAATTTTTAAGATACAGATAAATAGAGAAGAACAATAATATATAGGGTACTGCATTAAAAAAAGAATCAAAATTTATATTGATACATTATATTTGAAATATCCTGTGGGCTGTAGGTACAACAAAAAAATGTTTTTAAAAAATGGCAAAAAATTGGCGTTTTTTTCTCAATAATAAGCCCTGTCTCCTAAGTATTGCCTGAAAACTTAATTCCCTATAAAATAATTCTTAAAATACAGATAAATAGAGAGGAATAATAATATATAGGGTACTCCATCAAAAATAGAAACAAGGTTTATATTGATATATTATATTTGAGAAATCCAGTAGGTATACAAGAAACAAAATCACATCGTGGTGTACAGGTTGTCATGTACGCCCAACACACTGAAGATTCCCGGTTCGATCTCAAGGAAGCACAACTTTTTTTATTTTATGAATAAACAAACCCCTAAATGCTTATTTTTCCTATTAATAAGTCCTGTATACAGGGTGTTTCCTAACTACTGTCCAAAAATGTAATTAAAAAACGGTGTGTGCTTCAGACTGCACGAGTGAAATGGAAACAACAACAAAGCGATATTAAAAACTAAATAAAAGTTTTAAAAAATTGTTGGAGGCGTCGGGCATCGATCCCGATACCTCTGGAATACTAGGCGAATGCTCTCCTATCTCTGACCTATCATTACCTCCTATAACTAGGCCAATTAGCTAATATTAAATTTAGTAGTGACGTCATCCTAAACGGTCAATCCTCTTTTGCCATTAAAAAAGCATACAGAGGAGTCAAGAGGAGCCCAGTAAAAGTATTGATTATTTTATCACGCCTACTTGCGTATTTACCGTTGATTGCCACGCTGCTGGGCCACTGGAATGTCAATTTCCATTCGCCATCTTCGATATATTCTGTATCCAGTGCTGCGCTTCATCACAATTTAGGCTAATTCTCACTGTAGTTTGCCACAAATTATTTTTCAAAGAAACGTAAAATATTTGTCTTGGATTACAATTAACAATATATTAGATACTTAATGTAAAAGTTTGCTTTGGTATATTATAGTATAATTATATTAAATATAAATAAATATTTAAAATCCGAAAAGTAGGTAATTATATAAAACCGGAAAGTGAAGCCGGAATCAAAACATTTAAGGAAATAAACGTTGCTTAGCAATAACCTAATTATTTTGTATAAATATCTAGTTAGTTCCATTTAAAAACATAATTTCAAATGTCATTCAACAGATGCTGTAAAAATTAAAGTCCGTAAAAATTAAAGTCTAACTAAATATACGTTAAATAGTTTATATTCCAAATAATTTATGAAACTAACTCTACCGACCCCAAAGACATTTAATTAAATGTCTTTGACCGACCCTGATGTGCCAAATCCTGATGGCCAGAACGAGGCAATTCTGCACATTCGGAACAATATGTATTTTTTACCATTGCGCAACTACTAACGCAAACGATTTAATATTTGGGCTGCAGTTCGAGGATGACGAGACGGTATCTTAAAAATCTGGCAACGTGTCCTCCTGTCACTTGCCAGTTTGCCAGCGTACCTTCAACGTTCGGCCGGTTTCTTAATTGTTTTTCGATTTTCCATTGATTTTCTGTTTATTTCTTTATAATATCAGTACTTTAGTGTGTTTAAATTTATGTGAACAATGTCGTCCAGATGCTGTCCATCATGCTGCGGTGGAAACTAGCCGAAAAGACCTTATGTTCATATTTTTAGCTTCCCAAAATGTTTGGACTTAAGACCTGCTGATTTCGTGTAAAAAAAGTTTGTTTTGTGCTCGCCGACCGGCCGTGTAGAGCAAGTTTATAAAATCTGTTCCTGTTATCTAATTTTGGGGTAAGTGATATATAGTGTAATTATGCCTCATAAAGGCTGTAATGCAATGGTTGCTATATGCTTTCAGTGGTCAAAAAACCTCATGAACTAAAACGAGACAAAACATTAAAACATGGGTATTCCCTTAGTTTAGAAGATTCTTACAATTTAATTAATTCCATAAGTCGTGGGGATCTTTTATATCATCGTGAACAAGTAGTGGACGTAGTTTCAACAGCCCATATTATATTTAAAAAACTGGTTAATAAGTTCGAAGACACATTTTTAGATATTTACAATAAAAACTCTTTTCTCTGCGAGCTGTTGTTAAACTATCTAAATAAAAACAGCCTTTTGTTTGACTCTTTTTGAAAATTGTAAAAATCACCTAAAAATTGATGTTTCAAAACATTTTCTTTGTAGCATTTCAAATACACTTCTTTCTTAATAATTATTGTTCTAAACATAATCATAATCTTTTGGGTAAAAAGAAAAAACGGCCACTGGAGACTTTTAATAAATAAATATTAGATTCCAATAATATACCGAGTAATATACCAAATCTAACATAAAAAAGTAATAATCTGAAACCTGTATAAAGCTTTCATGTTTTATCATAAATATTTGAAGATGGCAAGGTTCTTTGGATGGAGAAATCATCGGAGAAAAACGAGGAGAAAACACACTACCAAATTTGATATTACTATTTACCTATTATGACACCTTTATACCTATAGTGACATTTTACCACCTATCTATTAAATAGACTGGTGGTATCTAGTGTCAGTTTATCAAAATAGATTCTATTTTGATAAACTGGATATTCAGAGGTTTTTGCTTTGAAATTTCGTTTTCCCAAAAAAATCGAATGAGGCACGTCTAATGCCTGAGTTCATGACTCGCAGCGTTGTTTTAACCGGAAGCCCTTAAATATTATTTATGTATGCAGAAAAAGATAAGTAAACTGCAATTTAATCTTTGAATTAAGAAAAATGAGTAATACACACTATCAGTCATAACAGTCGTGCTTAAAGTAATATCAGCTTGTAGGAGGTATTGTATTAGGCCAATTACGTTTCAAACTACATATAAAAAAAGTTAAATTTACAAAACACAATTTTTTGTTTTATTTTTTCGAGATTTTTGCATCTAAAATGTCTACTTAACTGTGAAATTTTAAAAGAAATTGCACATTTCAATATACGCCCGTAAATAAGTTACGACCACTTTGGATGACGTCACGCGTAAGCCGTCAGGCTTAGTTATAGGAGGTAATGGACCTATACGGTCTCGCCGAAACGTTTATGTCAAAATTGAATATAAGTATACAGACCGGCACAGTTTTCACTTTAAAAAATTACCAATTCTGCATTTTCAATCAGATCTAAGCAATTTTTTGATATATTATACTCGTAACCTCCCTCTTTAATTAGCGAAAGTTTGGTTGGTTCAGATCTTTCGATTTTCTAGTAATAAAATATTATGTGGTGACGTGTCGTGTCAAAACTCGAAATCGCTTAGTTTAAATTCAACGAGCTCAAATGCCCATTTGCCCAGTTTTTGCCGTAGATTCACGTTAAGTAATCGGCTTTTCTATAAAAACATGCGTATATAATTTTTCCGAGGGTATCAGAACAAAATTCTGAAAAATCGGATCGTCAAAAACAAATTACTTCGGTTGCTTAAAATCGGACCAGATCTTAAATTGTCACTCGCAATCTTTTGCGAGAAAAAGCCAAATATGTAAAATGTTAAAAAGAATTGTTATGTTATTACTCCTTTCGCATTGCTTGCAAACCCTCAAAGAATTTGAAACCCTTTGTCAAGCACAAAGCGCTTATGCCACGCTCTGTACCATATCACGAATCCAAATTGCATTAATTCAGACACTTACTGGAAACTTTCTCCACAAACATAGCAATTCACATTCGAACTGTTTTTCCCACAACTACGGCTATGAATTTTTGCTCGTGTGAGTGAAGACATTGGCTTAGAACAATAAGGGCACTTGTATTTCAAATTTAAAGCAGACTCCACTATGTCCTTATCCTTGTCATTTAAAATCCCAAATTTATTGAACACTTCAGTGTTGACTGGCTCAGCGATAAATTGATCTTCATTGCTTTCATTGAAGTTGTTTCCTACATCTTCATTGCTTGTTTGTGCTGTAGAAAAGTCTACGTCTGCTTCGCACATCTCTATAATGTGGGGTTGTCTTGATGATTCAGCTATTGGCTCTGAAAGTTTAAGTTAGTAATTTTGCATGTATATCTCAATTAATATAATAATGTATGTTACTAATATACTTAATAACACTAATACTAAGTATTAGTGTTATTATATTAAATGGGGTGTAGTCATATTTTGCAAATACATTAATAAATAAATACAATCATTGTCTTTTTTTCTAATTCTTCTAATATTTCAATATAACTGTAGGTAGCTACAAATATATGGGGTTGGTTAAAGGTGGCCAACCTAATCAAGAAGAAGTTTAGTCTGTACAAAATAACCGTAGGTTAGCAATAAAGATTTTAAAATCCTTTTAAAAGTAAGTAAGTAAAAAGTTTACTTGATTAAAACATCAAACGCTAGATTCAGTGAAATAACCTTTCATTTGTTATAGATATGTCTAGAACTGAGGTGGAGAAATAAGTAGGCAACAAATTGTCTGACAAATCCTTTCATTTGTCAAACTACTTATAGAAAAGCAGGAATAATGTCTAATAGTTGTTTGATGAAATAGAAACATTAGTCACTGAATAGCAGAATCAATGTGTGTACACACAAAGATACATGTTTAATATTAACCCAAACTAACCCAGTTCACACATACTGAAATGGGTGCGCCTCTTCACTCATCTGAAGGTAATGTCTTACGCATACGCGCGTCCGATGTCTTAAGACGTGTCTGTCCATCTGTAATCCCTTATCACAGACATATATATATATATATATATAT
>MU181943.1:449058-459194 GCA_016904865.1 Pissodes strobi
TTTAATTCGTAAATCATTATTAAATGTTTTTAAGATATAGTATATTTTAGCTTGTTGAGCAGGTCATTCCCATACGCACAGGCCTGCTTTTAAATGTCAACTCTGCAAAAATCCACATTCCTTCACATTCTAGCAAATGGGGTTTTATTTTGGACAATGCTTCTACTTATATAAATTAAGAGATATTATTGAATATATAGATTGTCTGATGAAATGATACATAAGCTTATTAAATATATATAAAAAAAATAAATACGCTGAAGTATGATAGGTATTATATATTATGTGAAAACTGAAAACATAAATATTACATACCTATCATCTCATATAAAGGATATAAGATATAGAAAAACATTTAGTATATGTAATGTGTACATATTTGTGAATTTTAATAGATTTGGAAGTATTTTTCATGAGGCATGATTGTGAAATTTTTCGGGGCTTGTGTCATTATGGCATTGCTTGATGCTTATCTTAATGCTATGACATTTATAATAAACAATTCTTTTATGGAGGGACAGTTTCCTTTAGTTTTAAAGAGAAGTAAGGTTGTACCTATACATAAATAGGGAGACAGGAGAGATGTGGAGAACTATAGGCCAGTTGCCTTCCCATCAGCCGTCTCAAAAATATTTGAGGGAGCAATGCATGGGAGGCTTCTTTCCTTCTTACAAAGTAGACTGTTTTTTAGTAGAACTCAGCATGGTTTCTTGCATGGTCGGTCTACTCAGACAGCTCTTTTTGATCATATAGCATCAATATTAAACTCCATTGATGTCGGTAAAACTATTTTAGGTATATATTTTGATCTGAGTAAAGCCTTCAATTTGATGAACCATGAGATCTTACTGTTTAAGCTCTAGAAGGCAGGCATCAGGGGTATTAGCCTTTAAGGTCCTTCCTGGAGAATCGGTCTCAGGCCGTGCAGATTAAAGGTGAAAAGGATAATTTTCTAAATTTTACCTAAGAGTCGGACTTTATTGCTACCTCTGTGGGGGCCCGCAGGGATCTCTACTGTCGCCTCTACTTTTTATTGTGTTCTGTAATGATCTGGATAGTGCCCTGAGCGGTGCCGTCGTTCAGTTTGCTGATGACATCTCAGTCACAATATCCAATAGAAAGAAGTGAGGAGGTCGCCTTTGAACTGGAAAATTTGACAGCGCAAAATATGCAAGAATGGTGTAACAATAACTTACTTTTGCTTAATTCTGATAAAACCAACTTCATACATTTTCAAAGCAGAAGTAATAATGGCAAACCTCAATACACGGTAAACATTCAAAATAAGGAGATAGAACAGGCCAAAAACAACAAATTTCTGGTACTTACTACCCACGAGCATCTTGACTGCTGTGCTCATGGAGAAATCATATGTGGAAAGATCTCATCTGTAAACTATGCCATCGTCCATATGAGAGACATTGTCGGTCATCAGTATCTTTTGTCATTTTGTCATTCATATCTCCAGTCTCCAGTCTCGTATATTAGTGTAAGTGCCCAGCGACATAAAGTTGCATTTATGAATACTGTCTTGGAAATTTTTGTGTGGCTTAATTGCGGCTAGTCTACCACCTTTTCCCTTTATGAAAACTTTCGTAGTGGGGGCTTTTGCTTTCCAGTTTTTCCGAAAGCCGATCATTTCGCGTAGTATTTATGGATACTGTTTATGTTTTTAATGTAATCGCGAGACAAGTTTATGAAACGCGCGAAAAAAGAAAAGTGTCCGACATTTTTGGTCGTTAAGGGTGTCCGCCAAATCAAACACATCCAATTCACGAGTTAAAAAAAATTTTGGATAACGAGCTGATTTTTTCAGGATTATTTAATAAAAATATGTAGAATATAAATATCCAATTGTCCGACAAAGTACATTTTCCGATTTTTCAGTCCGACGCTGGAAAATCATCGGTTTCACGAAGCCAAAAAATTTACGAATAACAATTTCTTCTTTCGATTTTTTGCTTTGAAATGAACTAGAGAACATAATGAATAAGTTGCCCGGCAGTAAAACATTACCTTATGCGTAAAAAAGAAGCAAAATGTTTTTTTTAATTTAGTCGTTGTACTAATGCTTGGAGTGTGTATGTTATATACACCCACTTTCAAATAACCAGCTTTTTGTAAACACTGATAAAAGGAAATATGTAAATACAATAAGTGGCAACGAAACAATCGAACAGTTCTAGAAAAAATCGCGATACCCAGCGGCTCGCTGCCATGAATCCGCTGGTCGTAAATTTACCGTTTCGTACAAGTCGCGATAGGCCATGCTCAATGGCGACGACGCTCTCCATCATTAACGCAACATCATTTTATGTACCACGTTTTCACTAATCCCTGCAGTAGTTTGAACGTTTTGAAAAATTAATTGTTTTGTTTAATAATGTATTGGCACAGCTTATTCATTACCAGCTAGTCATCTTGCGGCGGCATCCTTTGATTTGGGTAGGTCAAGTGAAAATTTTAGAAGAGGGCCATGACTTATAAACGTCTGGGCATCGGAATAATACTTTTGACAGGTCGTTTAATTTAAAATATGCTTTGTAAAGCCTTGAACAGACGATCCGTTTTTTCAACGGGCCGGAGAACTGACGGACCGGTAGAGTTGACGGATATCCCAGAAACATATTGTTTTGCATGCAACCGTTCACATTTACCAACGTCCTTTCATCGGTGTGAAAGGTTTGATCCGGTCCGTTGCCGGTCCGTCAGTTCTCCGGCCTGTTGAAAAAACGGATCGTATGAAAGAGCTCTTATCGTCTAAAATCCGGTTAAAAACGATTTTAAATAGAAATTTTGTATAAAAACCCGAAATTTCCGGACTTTTTAGTCGTGGATTTTGAAGCGAAAATTCATTTTAAATTCAGTTCGCTCCGTGTCATCACATTGCCATGAAAAATCACGAGACTGTGGAACTGAACCGCTCATAAGCACTGGCAGGTAGGCGCAGTGCCCGACACTCCAACTTTCCGATTCCGGTAGAGGTGACTAGCTGGTAATGAATAAGATGTGGTATTGGTATTGAAGCGATAGGTTGTGGAGAGGGCAACGAGTTAAGTCGATGATTAATTGACAAAACCATGGATGTCCGACAGGAGTTATTAGGAACTGTGTGTCCGCTCCTGGACCGTTGTCTTTCGGCTTGCTTGGTGTTAAATTATATTGCTTGACTTGTTTCCCTTTTTAAAATCTTCGTTATTCAAATTCAAATTCTTTATTCACAATAAGGCATACATACAAGTACTTTTGCACGTCCAATAAGAAAATTTTAAATTTAATAATAGCTATGTCAGTATAACAATAGAGTTAAGAGCAGTGATGATACAATACAATACACAACAGGAAATAAAATAAAAAAAAATAAAAAAATACCATAAATAAAATGTAGATAGACACACTAATAATTAAAATGTTACAGACAATATTTGAATCAGTGCAAAAAGGAGAAAGCCAGAGTAGCTATAAATTTGGGGGAGCTTTCTCAAGATGTACTACATATTCATGGCACTCAATAAAACTTCTTGTTCATCATAAAAAGCATTTCCCTTCAAGAACATTCTCACTTTACTCTCAAATCTTTGTTGAGCAAGTAATTTAACTGCATCGGGCAAGGCATTGAAGAATTTAATTCCATAGTGGTTAGACCCATCCCTGGCTTGTGCAGTCCTGCTGTGATTAATTGTTAGGAGATTTCTGCCCCAGGTGTTATAGGAATGAAAATCAAGATTTTGGGTGTATTCCTCCCGGTGTCTCCTTACATGAACCAGGCAGATATAGATGTATAAGGAAGGAAGTGTAATTATACCTAACGATGTGAAAGCCTGCCTACAGCACTGCCTGTATCTCAGTCGTGCAATAACCCTTATGCATCTCCTCTGAACTGCGAAGACCCTTTTAGCATGTGTGGAGTGGCCCCAGCAAAGGAGAGCATATGTCAGATGGCTGGAGACATATGCATAGTATGCATTTAGCAGGACTTTCCCCGATACACACCGCTGCAGATTCCTAAGGATATATGTCCCCTTGTTGACCTTTTTTATGACACTGTCACAGTGTTCTGCCCATGACAATTTAGGATCCAAAGTAACACCAAGAAATCTCACAGACAGGGGCTCGGAGTCAGAATCAAAAGGCCTGAGGCAGAATGTAAGTGTTTGTGTCTTTGTTTCATTTATACAGAGTCTATTGGCCAGGAACCATTCATGTACACGGGCCTGTAGATCCACCATCCAATCATTCAGTGTATCCAGGTCATCATCGGAGCCAACAACAGTAGTGTCATCAGCAAACAGAATTAGTTCCGCAATAGAGACTGCCACGCAATGGTCGATGTCATTTATAAACAGTAGAAAAAGAACTGGCCCAAGGACCGAACCCTGAGGAACACCATGGGTGACTATAGTCATAGAAGATATATCCACAATGAATGACACAGACTGCTGTTGTTGTTATCGTAACCGTTGTTACGTTAAGTTCTGGACTAATACAATATTATGAGAATAGAACAATGCAATAATTACCAGGTACGACGTATCACGTCCACAAAAAAAACCAGTCGGTAATTAAATATTCGCCAATAATATTATGTTAGCATTGAGACGTTAAGTTATACCTAAATTATAACTGGCGTGTTGTATGTGATAAGTGACAGGTATCACATCCAACTACTATGGACTAATATATTAATAGGTGAACTGATTCGTGAATTAAAAATGGTACATATTAAGTACTACGGTCCTGGATGTTACTACAAGTTATGAAAGGTGGCATAAGTATATTTAGAGTAACAAATGGACTTACCTTACCTATGTTCATACTGAGCTTTAAGGAAATTAAGATGTTCTTTCTTCACTTATTAAGATTTGTTTTATGTTAACATGTGCTCACTGGTTCCGTTTATTTAATAAATGTATTAAATGTTCTGGTGTATTAATTGCTAAGATAAGAAAGAAAAAAAAAAAGAGGGAAACGAGAGTTCCTAACAAGGAAAATACAAAAGAATTATTGCAGCTCCAAACTCTAAAAGAACTTGGGAGCTACTAAATACACAATGTAATGAATGGGTCGAAATAGGTTTGTAAAAAATTGTACGATCACGTGTCTGACTGCCGACTTTCAGAAGGTAATACATAGACTGGGGGTCGGTAAGTTTCAATACATATTATTAACTTTTTACGCATTTCACAATCCATTTACAGTAGCTTATAAAACTTTATCGCAATTAATGAATACTTGAAAAATAATTGTTAAGATGCTGTTTAAAATCGATGTTTTTTTGTCGGACTGCAGATTGGTCGCGACATATTGGTCGGACACTTATACTACATGTCGAGTACTTGTTTTACATACATGATTCTCTTTTGTCCGACAGTTAATCATAAATTTTTTGACTTCTTGAAATCGATGATTTTCCCGCGTCGGACTGGAAAATCAGAAAATGTACCTTGCCATACAATTGGATATTTATTTTCTACATATTTTTATTAAGTAATCCTGAAAAAATCAGCCCGTTATCCAAAAATTGTTTTAACTCGTGAATTGGATATGTTTGAATTGGCGAACACCCTTAACGACCAAAAATTTTTGTCGGACACTTTTTTTTTCGCGCGTTTCATAAACTTGCCTCGCGATTACATTAAAAACAGTAACCATAAATTTTTTGCACTACGCGAAATGATCGGCTTTCGGAAAAACTGGAAAGCAAAAGCCCCCACTACGAAAGTTTTCATAAAGGGAAAAGGTGGTAGACTAGTCGCAATTAAGCCACACAAAAATTTCCAAGACAGTATTCATAAATGCAACTTTATGTCGCTGGGCACTTACACCTTACACTATATCGTATGGTATTATTTTTTGGGGCACTCATTCCCGGACCATATCCCGCGTTTTTATCTTGCAAAAGAGAGCGATTAGATCAATTTGTAGAGTGACCTATCTGGAGCACTGTACACCTATGTTTTGCAGGTTGCGAATAATGTTTTTTCATGTTCTTTTTTGTGTGTGCTGCTTTGTATATAAAAATCATAACAATCTTGAATGTAATAAGTACTGCTGATACAGTAACGAGATATGGAAGTAACTTTGCAGTTCCAAAACACTCACTATGTATCAAAGATTCCTCTCTGTATGGGAATAAAGGTATTTAATGCACTACCCAGAGATCTCAAAGGTGTAAGACCATATATTGAATATAGAACACAGATTAAACTATTTTTTATTCCACATCCCTTTTATTCAACTGAAGAATATTTTAGACATAATAAGGGCAATAGTAGGGATGAATGTATGTATTGTGAGCAGAATGTGTGTTGGTACTGTTGTTCTCTTTTCCTTTTTTTTGTCTATATTTTTTATGTTTTTACATTTTAACTCTATATATAACATGTTTAATAGTTATTTGTGTATTTAGAGCGCAAAGTAACGGATTGCCGCTTGAGAAAGAATGTTACTGCGCGACGCGTAACGGAGCGCAGTAATCTTTCGAAAACAACAACAACAACAACATCATTTATTTCATAAAGTTACAGTTTTGGTGGCTTCCTAAGGTAATTATAAGTCGCGTTTACACGCAGCTAGCGGACGTGATTGTAGGGGCGCATCGCTGACACGCCTAGGGCTAGCTAACCTACCTATAAACCTATCTATGTGCCGTTTATACCACTGCAATTTGCTTCCCCGGGTTACCTACCCTTTAAGCATGGTTCAATGTGTATTACCGAAAGGCTGATGTAATGCAGGCTTGTTTTGAGTGCTAAATGTGTGACGGTTAGAACAGAGGAAAAACACAATTTGAAAAACCTCTTTCACGTTTCTTTGGCTTTCATGTAAGGGGCATCAAGATGCCCTATTGTGAGGGATGTGTAGCTGGAAATTGTGTATTGGGCCCATTCAATCAAGGAGCAAAGATTAAGCGAGCTTCGCCAAGATCGCTTTCCAGCGGAGCGCGCAGGACAGCCAGTCAGTATGTCTGTGTCCTGTCTTTTGTTCTGATCTTATACTCGCTATGTGCGTTTATTATTGTTCAGGCGGCCTTGGGTTCTGGTAAAACAGAGACGTTGCCCTGTGTATGGGTTTATTCTGCGGGTTGTAGCGCACATTGCCTATGTTTGCCGTTAGTGGCGAACCGCGTATACCAGAGTCATAGAACTTGCAGGAAACCTTGTCGATATACTCCTCGACCGTGTCAAGATTCGACCATGAATGCAAGTCCATGACTCTAGTATATCGGCTCGCCGAGAAGGCCGCTCTTAGGTATCGGTTCTGCATAACCTGCAGTGCCTTTTTGAGCGTACTAGCCACAGAAGACCATACAGGGGCTCCATACATTAAAGTCGGCCTGACAATAGTTCTGTAGATGTTTACTTTATTTGCCAGGCTCAGAAAAGATCTTGGTCTGATGAGCATATTTAAACTTTTTTGGGCAATAGCGTTCTTTCTGCGGATCTCGGTCATATGTCCGGTAAAGATCAGTCGCTTGTCAAACACTATTCCCAAGTACTTTACTTTGTCTTTTACGTCTACTGTAATGTCATGTATCGTGAGTGGCGTAATGTCCAAGTTAGTTCTCTTTTTGGTTAGTATTGTTAATTCTGTCTTTGGGACGTTCAAGTTTATTTTCCATCTCGCATAATATGAGAGAAGGATGTCGAGGTGATCTAGGAGTTTGATTTTTGCTGTCTGCGCGATTTTGGATTGCGAGTAAATTGCCGTGTCAACGGCGTAGAGCACTAAAGAAGTGTTAGGGGAGGAGGGGATGTCTGCTATATAGTAGTTGAATAGCTCTGGGGACAAAACAGTGCCCTGCGGGACGCCGGCTTTTAGCGGCCTCACAGACGAACTTGCCCTGTTTATGCGTACAGAGAGAGTACGCCCGGCAAGGTATGACTGGACCAATGCTGTCAGATACAGCGGGAAGCCAAGCTTCACATGCATCTTGTACAATAGTCCGTCATGCCACACCCTGTCGAACGCCCTCTCTATGTCCAGAGGGTGCGCTCGAAAAACACACAGAACTTTTTCTACAGCCGCATTTTTTTAAATTAAATCCACATTTTTCTCTATACTTATTCTGAAATTTGCAAATGACTGTCAGTTTTGACATATTATATTCGGGCTTCGGGCATATTTAGAACAGGATTGCCAGCAACAAACTGTAACAAACTCACGACTATCATTTATTTATCTTCGGTTTTCATGACCATTCATAGCACACTCGACGGAAAAAGTGAGATTTTTCTTTTCCATGTTCGCGCTAGAGCGCAAAATAAGGATCCACGGCATTCGTCGATTTTGCGATTTCATTTCAATTTAGTAATTAGTTATTTTACACGCGGCTGTAGAAAAAACTTACATTTTTGCTACATTTAGTTTTAGTTATCTAAGTTTAAGTAAAAATATTGATGACCCAATATTCCTGTAATCATAATGGCAATAAAGATTTTGAATTTGAAGTAAATCAAATCAAATTGGCTTATGTTTTTTTTTTATTTATTATATATGTAAGGCTAATATAGTTGATTAGCTTTATTAGATTCTGGCACATATTGGTGTACCAATGTACTAAGGTGCAACAGGGAAATGCATTTCTTATTAACCATTGATTTTGGATTTTTCCGAGGATTTTTCTGTCTCTTTTGAACATGTGGTCAACTTTATTGCATCCACATAGGTACATTATTTCTGGTTTGGATTTTCTTTATAAACCTTTGAATTAATACATTGTAAACCCTCATGTAATTGTAATTATAATAACTTTATTGTATTGTAGAAATTGAATTTTGTTTATAAAAAATAAATAAATAAATAAGAATATTAACAATACAAACACTTTCAAATATCACTAAGCCTTAACAAAGCGTAGCTGCTTTTATCATGTCAACAGGAGGGTACTGTATTTGGAATATAGGTACTTACCCTGGACAATTTTCTCAATAATAAGAGAAGGAACCTCCATATGAAGTTTAGGTTTCTCAGAGCCTTTCTTAACAAATGAGGCACTTATAGATTTACCGAGATTCTGTAAAAAGCCATCAAAAGGTGCTGTATCATCATTTTCCTCCTCCACAATTAACAAATCATTGATGTTGAATTTTTCAGATCCAACAACTATCTCAACAGGGGCTCTGGGAGTCTCTTGTTCAATTCTGTCATCTGCTGGAATTAGAGGGGCTAAAAGGAAATCATAATATAATTCAAAGGATATCACAAAATATCTACCGACTACTTACTTTCAGAATCACTGTCTTCCCCCAATTCTTTGAGTTGTTCCTTGAGCTTACTTTTGGATATTTGATACTGTGTAATCAAATCATAAGAAATTTTCAAAAGTTCAGTACACATGCCACAAATTGTGTTGGGATATTTTGTTGTAAGTGGCACCTTTTCATTTGTCACTAACTCTAAAGCTTCATAAACCAAAAGCTCGTCCTTCAATGGGGCATTTAAAGAAAGCTTCGTAGTTACACTCTGAGTGAGGCATATACGACAGTTCGTTTGCAAGTTGAATTTGTTGTACCTCTTCAAGTACTTCATTGTAACTTGAAAACATTTGATTCGGTTCCAAACAGTCCAAACACTAAGTATACCACATCAGAAGTCGTCAAGCGAGGTGGTTACATTGAGGCTAGATGAAAATCCCAAATCTGTATCTGAGGTATTTGTTTATATTTTTTAAATTTATATTATTAGGCAGATAAGGGTTTGCTTTTTCACTTTTAATGGTTAGTAAACCTCATTGACGTTTAAAACGTCATTCAATGGTAAACAAACTTTGACAAGATGACAAGAAGGATTGAGATTACCACAATATACCACACCATAACCACAATTAACCACTCATATTTCCTCGAGCCATCTGTCAAACCATGGCGTCAAACTTAAACCAAACCAATTAACTATCTATATATAGTGGTTAAGTAGTTTGACATCATGGTAGAAAGAATAACAGGGTATGATATTGCGCACGCCACGATCAGCTGACTCACTCCTGTCGACGTCACAATGAGAGTTGCCGCCATTAAAATCCACCGGTTTACAAGGGGACTCTCATGATATTGTTACGGCTAACCTAACATTGTTAGGTTAGCCGTAAACAACCATCCGAACGTTTTTGTGCTACCCTATACAACTAGCCGCCG
>MU181943.1:468502-511029 GCA_016904865.1 Pissodes strobi
TTTATGCACTACGCACTTGCATGAAGAATGGCTTGCGCGAAGCGCAAGCCATTCTTCATGCAAGTGCGTAGTGCATAAAAATGATGACGCTGTCTTGTTGAGCCGAGGTCAATGATCAGAGAAATTTGCATGCGAATTTGTGGGACCCTATGTTATCAATCAAGTGTTGGCTAACGACCGATACTCAATCCGAAAATTGGGCGCGCGAACGACCCGTAAGTGTTCAAAGGACCAGTTGCGCCACTGGCCAGTTGATTGGACTCCTGAGGATTTCCAGAATCTTATAGAATTAAATACTTGTAAGTAGTTTAATTTTCATTTTTGTTAATCTATGCCGTGTTAGATTGTGTAGTTCGATTTTGTTGATCAAATTTAATGGCAGATAACCCATTGCAAATACGTCATAGTATTTCCATCGGGTTATCTAGCAATTTTATTAAAATAATTTACTTGCAAATAACCCATCGTAAATACGTCAGAGTATTTCCATCGTGTTATTTGGTAAATTATCAGCTGGCAATCGTAAAATGACCCATCGTAAATATGCACATGTTGCGATATTTCCATCGTGTCATTCCAAAAAAAAAAACTCTCGTATGACCCATCGTAAATATGCACATGTTGTGATATTTCCATCGTGTCATTCAAAAAAGAGAATTTTTAACATTAAATGGCCCATCGCGAATGCGTGCATATTGCAGCGTTCCCATCGCGCCATTCAATGAATAACTATTATTGTTGTGTTGTTATAAATGAAACCTAATCCGTTGGCGCCAAAACAGCCTGAGTAATGTTTATCTTTTGCTCCTTTCAGCACCAAACGAAGAGATAATCGAGGGTGCTGAATCGCAATCCAAGGCCTCTGAATAATGACAGTTTACCCGAGAATTTATTATAAAAAAAGCACACTAGAATAAGTAACTTCATAAGTTATTATCTAGAGTTTGAAAAAAAATAACCATTGTTTCTGTTTTTGTTAGCAATTACACATGTATTTTTAATTACTTATCTTATTCGAAAATATATGTTCTATTTAAACTTACAGTACCTATTATTTGTCTGGTGCCAGTTTTTTTAAGTTCTGTGACTTGTGCATTCCGAGAGCGGAATGATGTCAGTTTGGCCGTGTTAGATTCTATTTGAAATATTTAAATTTAGCGTTCTTCGGTCGCTCACGCACGTGTGCCAGGTAGGAAGCAACGACGTTGCCACCGGCCGGCAGTCACTGCCTGACATTGACAGGGAACTACACATCGGCCTGAATTTAAGGGAAAAATCTCTAAAAATCTAGAAAATCTAACAATATCGTGAGTCGAAATCAAAACGAGATAGAATGATCGATGTGTACTTTCAGCGTTGAGCGCAAGTCAATTATTTCAACCAATAAGCGGTGCCCCTTCGATTATAGATCGCCTCCACGTGTGCGTGGTCGTATAGAGCACCGAATTGTCAGCTCGTTTGCCGTTTTGTTGTTGTTTGTTGCCGTTTACCATATATTTAATACATATATGCCGTTTACAGTATTAAAGTCATTGTGAGTCGTCCATTTTGGTGTTTACTGTTTGCTTTGTACTTTACTCAAATGCGTATACTTACTTTGTTTATTGTTATTTCAAACTTGGACAATTTGTCGGTGTGAACTTGTAGTGAAGATGCCAATCATAGAATACAATTATGTAAATTAATTATGGATTTGTACATAAATGGGAGATTTTTCCATGAAGCCACACAAATGACGTCTAAAGAAGAATACCTATATAAGACAAAAATACACTATTCTATTTAAGGGGCAATAAAATTAGAAGTGTCATAATATCATGTTTTATTTACCTCTTAACCCAAAAATATATAAATGAATATCTGCAGTTACATCCTGTTTGAAAATTAAGGTTCATATTGTTTTGTAATCATATGTTGTATTTCAATTATTTCTATCCACCACAAACATCTATTAATTTTTGGAATATCATTAAAGTTATACGACAAATAAGTTTCGTAAATTATATTGTTAACATAAATACTAATTTATGATGAGGGCGTTTCACACTGACTTGGATTTCAAAACGTACATACCATATTTATGATTTTATTGATTTTAATATGTGAAATATACTATTTGCCTCGCTAGCTCATGCGCAAATTAACCAAAGTACACATCAAGCAAGTGCAACAAGTACATCCTCGGCCATGATACAAAGAATAACATCCTCGGCGAACTGCAGTGCAGTTCCATAGTAAACGCTTGACACACGATATAGGAGTATTAAATATATGGGTCCGACAGATTACTGACGGCTGCAGGTGTGCGACAGCTTCGTTTGATGTAAAAACATCAAAGCAATTTTGCTGAGTGACTCTAATCGACTGAACTTTTATTGAAGGGCGGTAACTGATATGTGTATTCTTCCAACTGCGTATTAAGTCACATGCTTGTTTTGAACTTTCTTATAACACTTGTAATTTTTATTCTTGGACTTGTACCAAGAATAAACACTATTTATGTAATAGTTATTTACAATATTAGTGTTGTAAAGATTCATATTACAACACGAGATGTTAAAGTTGTCAAACGAGGCGTCAGCCGAGTTTGATAAAACATCGAGTGTAGTAATATGAATTTACAACAAGAATATTGTACAAAATTATATCTACTTTCATCTATGAATAAAAATATTTGGCAAAAGGCATTTTTAAAAACAAAAATGCACCTGTAAAAATGCACCTGCTATTAAGTTTACTAATCAAGTTTTTTATGTTACCTTTCGCATGGTTACTGTCGAAACTTTGTCAAACCAATCCAAAAAATTTAAAAAGCACTTTTCAAAATGAGCGATTCTGATGGAAGTTTACCTTTTGATATAGAAGCAGCGGCAAACGAAGCGATCTCAAGTTTAGTTCCGACAAAACCCAAGGCGCGGTATGAGTTGGAGTACCAGAAGTTTGAAGATTGGTTCAAAGGTAATAAAATAAAGGAGGTGTCTGAGAAAATCCTTTTGGGTTATTTTTCCGGAAAGCAACGCTCCCAGAAACCATCTACACTATGGACTCACTACTCAATGTTGAGAACTATGATTTCAGTCAAGAAAAATCAAGATATAAGCAGATTTTCTCAACAAATCGCAATTTTTAAAAGAAGTTCAGAGGGTTACAAAGCCAAAAAGTCCAAAGTTTTTACAAAGGAAGACGTAAGTTTCTTAGTACTGCAGATGATGAAACATATTTACTTATGAAGGTTGTTATGATAATCGGCATTTTTGGGGTTTGTCGGCGCGAAGAACTAACTAAGTTAATGATGGATCATATTGAATACAATGATTTTTATATAAAAATTGTGATTCCATGCTCAAAAACCAAAATTATCCGAGAATTTGTTACAACAGAAGGAAATGTGACAGGTGTCAACTGTTCCGACCCCGACAATGTGCACTCAACTAATTTATGATTTAGGGTCCCTCTCGCCCTAAGATCAAACTCTAAAACCGACACTAGATAAATATACTTAATGTCTTTTTTGTTGGTTTTTGGTGTAAAACAATCTGTAATTTTTCGGAAAAACTAGTTATAACATTTTTTCCGAAGGTCCTCGCAACACTGCTTGCATGGAAATGCCACCACCTGTTCACAATGATTACGTTTATTGTGGATTAACGTTTAAGCAGCTTAAAATGTATCTAATACCACCAAACATTAACAAGATAATTAAAGGTCCACTCTCAGTCGGCACTTTTGATGTAGCGCTTACAAAGGCGATACGCCAGACTTTAGACGAAACGGGGTGAAACGTGGCACGAGGCCTGAGCGGTTAACCAGCCTTTCACCAGGTTCCGCGACGGGGCAAGGAGGGAAATGCTGGGGGTGGGGCTTAGAGCGAACCTTCTAGTCTATTGTTAATGTTCGGTGCTAATACCTACAGGCTATTACTCTAAAATCGCATCGCGCACACAGCAAGACATTTTTGGAGTTTCCCATATCTCTTCATTTATAATGTTACGATATCATCTCATCACAGTAACATCCTCGCCCATAGATGTATAATATTTTGTTGTTTACCTATCGTTTGATTTTCTTTTTATTCTTCAAAACGTATTAGGTGCGATTTTAGGTCTACGAAAATAAAGTTCTGGCTAGGTATGTAAAGGTGACCCTTCTCTTGGAAACCAAAATACGGAACGAAGAAAAATAAAAAAGTATGTGGCAGATGAATTTGCCAGGAGCGGCTATGGTAACCCGTGTATAGACCTGGAGCCCTTCTCAAGCCGTTCTAGACTCCAAGTAAGAGCGGAAATTTGAGAGCAGACTCATCAGGCAATCAGATTCTCTCAAGAGAGTGTGGAAAATATCAAGGGGCAAGGGGACAGACAGGCAAAAAACTTTATTGCTAAGCTTGAAAAAATCAGGAAGGAGCTCCTGGCGAGATAAAGGCAGTCCTTGGGCACTCTTATCATTACAGGGCACTGCCACATGAGTCTAATGGACCTTGATGAGAGCGTTACCTGACGGGGGTGCAGGGAAGAGGAGGAAACCTCCTTCCATTACCTGGGCAGGTGCGCTGGCATTGCAAGAACGAGGTAGGCCGTCCTTGGGTCGGCGATATTGCAGGATGAAGAGACGGTGTGATTCCCTTGGAGAGAGGTCCTGACTTTCATCGGGGGATATAGGAAGACTGAATGTTAGGCTGGTGGTTCAGAGATGATCTAAGGTACGTCGCAAGGACCCTCCGGGTCGATCAGCTAGGCCTTTGGGGGATATAGGAAGACTGGATGTTAGGCTGGTGGTTGAGAGATGATCTAGGGTAGGTCGCAAGGACCCTCCGGGTCTATTAGCTTTTTGGCATCCCCTCAACTACTACTACTACTACTACTACTACTACTACTACTACTACTACTACTACTACTGCTACTACTAGGTACTACTACTTCTTCTAGCAGACCTCAAAACAAATATTAGCTATTTTATCCATGAATTTCAATATGATAGGATTCTATTTGTGGATAATAAGGAAGAATAAAGACCAGCTTTGAATATAGATATTGGTTTTTATTTGTTTTGACTGTACTGCTTTTTAGGGCGATATACATTTCAACAATGGCACACCATATACATATATCTGTAACACAATATATAATGTCTATACAACAATTTTTGCATCTAATATAGCTCTCTCTTTCATCTTAAACAGGAATTTTTACAGATCCTATAATAAATATATATCTCATAATAATGGTACAATCATAGGAAAATATAGCATAAATAACTCTCACGTGTAAATAGCTTAGCAATGTTTAATTTTGTTTAAAAAAAATGGCAATGTAGCGAAAAACAATAATTTAATTATGACGGTAAACCTATAATCTATATTTTCCTTGAATGCTCCATTTTGGGTGCCCTTCCGATCACCCAACTTGTCAAGGCACTTTCAAAATCATTGTCTAACTTTATCTATCCTTTTTAAAAGATTTTTGTTAGGTACCTTGGGTACATACAGGTAACATTTAACAAATTAAATTTTGAGAAAAAAATTTAAAGACGCCTTACATTTCAAAAATAAGAAAATACTGTCGAAAAAATTTATATTTTACTAAAAGGGATATCACAGAATGCCAAATAACAAGTACTACATAATAAGAGAAATCACAAAGTTTTTAAAATCAGTATTTTCTTTTTAGTGTGGGCAAATCGTGGCATATAAAATATTTTTTTTTTTAGGAAGTTCATACTTGTATTTCTGGATTATTGATTTTTTTAAGAGAAAAAGATTCAAAATATGGCTGTCTTTAGGTATAGAAATTTGCCTCACACCATTTGTCTTAACTTACTAAGACATTCTGTATATAATGTTACAAAACAAAAAAAAATAATGCACAATTACTTACAACTACAAAAAATTGCCGACGAAATGGTTTTGCAGGTTTACGAACATTTTGTTTTTATCTATACAATTATTATTAACAAAAAAAGCACAACTGAGGTATTTTATGTTATTATGCAGAGAAGTCGACACTTATACATTAGTTAGGATCTTTAGAAGCACAAAGCTTTTTACTTTTTAGATATTACATACGAAATGTTTTTGTTTGATGCTATAATGAAGACGTACTGAATGGTTGCATGTTGCATGGTCACCTAGGAAGTACCTACTAAATACATACACGAGAAAAACTAGCAAATGCAAACTACCAAACTATACTTCATAAACAAGCGACAAAAGTAAAAAAGTAATTCAATTTGTCTCAAATTTGATAAGAATTCGTTCATTAATTTGTGTTTCAAGTCCTTTGAAATACAAAATTATTCTTGTCAATTTGCAACATCGCAATGTGGTCATATTTCAAAAATGCTTGAATAAGGAAGAGTTGCTGGGTGAGATGATAAGATAAACTGTGGTCCTAATAATTCCGAAGAAAAATTATGTAAATGATCCAAATGGAGAATGCCTTTGCAGATTCTGACTCGAGTAGACAGTTTGAAGCCATAGTAAAGTGTCTATCTCTGAGTCAAGAAACCTTAACTACTATAAGGTATACACTGATCAGACCTACTCATTGTAAGAGAGTGGAAGGATTTAAGTTAAATTGGGATGAGTTGATACAGAATAAAAAATTACTCAAAGCTCGCATGTCTTTTGTTTCGTAATTAAGTAGATACATTTTCTAGTTCTCTCGGTATCATCAAATACTTCGTAATGTGAGCATTCTATAAATTTTTGCGACTATAGTCGGCGTGTATATTATATCCTTCTCATCAATATAGTCCAGTAATCGCAAAATGGAGGGAAGTGTGCACTTTCCACATATACTTTACTGTATCACAGCCAAGAAGTCACATGGAAAAATTATAAACATTTGAAAAGCATTTTACATCATGCTGGAGAACAAAATTATTAGAAACTAGTTTATAATACAAAGGACATTTTCGAAACTACCATTTGGGTCAAACAACTAATAAAAAAAGCTGTCTAACCAGAAGATAGTGTCCAAAAAGCTCTTAATTAACTAAGTATACTAATTGTGTTTTAGTGGCAAACATGTTAGAATCTGTTAAAGGCCAGTTGTATAAAATCGGGTTAATAAATAATCGGTAGAAAAACTTAATTCTCGTTATAGTTTAGGTGCATGTGAAGACTGTGTCTTCTATTTACAGTATTAATTAAAGGAGCAATTTTTGAAGGCGCATTCCACGCAAAAATTTGGGATGCTACACCGTCACGTGATCAATTTTATGAGAAGGTAAATCAGTCAGTTTAGATAAGCTATTGGTAGGACTGCCTCCTTGCTCAGTGGCTGCTAGGCAAACCGCATCGGCCGCCACGTGCCGTCTCAATCTTTCCTGTGAAACACCGAATAGTTTTTGACACAAAACAAAAAAAAATTGTAATTTTTGGTCGGGGCAAGGGTAAACTCTAGAGGTAGGGTTAGTCCGATTTTATACAAGTGACCCTAAATAAATTAATTTGAACTATTTCCACAGCATTCGAACAAACAGATTTGATTGCTTGGCAAGAGAGATAATGGAAAATCTCAATTTTGCAATAAAGCTAAGCTGGAGATATAAACGGTTACATATTGATATTTTAGGCTTAAAATCTAATTTTTGTTCTCCAAGATAATTTGTTTGGCTCGGTTTTAAGAATACCAACTGGCGTCTAAAAACTGGATTAGTAAATAAAACAGTTTACCATCCTGGTTTAGACGATAGGTGTTTTAAAAACCAGACGACTGCTTCTATAGACAATTGTAAAAGTACTAAGCTTTTAGAAATGTAGATATTAATGCCACAAAAAAAATTACGAGCCACTCAACTACCGTATATAGTTTACATATTTTTACTCAGCGATTTCCCTGAAAATTTAACGCACATGTAACATTACCATTACATTATTATATAGCCTTACCAGTGATAAAGGGTAACCCCTTTAAAAAGTATTTAGTACGCTGCTGTTTGTTGTCAACAATGATTTAGCTATTAAAACTACCCACACAAGTCATTTATTGAGTTGTTTTGCTTAATAACAGTATTTTGGCTACAATTTGCTGAAACTTCGAATTTCACTACTATTATTGTTAAATTAAATATGAAAGTAAATTAATAATCGCAAAAACATTTGCGTGTCCTAGTTATTTAGCTATGGTAACTTTTTAACTAATTTTGTTTGACATTACAAGTAGTGATCAAAGCTAGTAAAAATAAGCCATGATTCACCAAAATTAATGCAAACTACCCATATTATATCAGAATAAAAAGATAAAAACACTAACAATGATTGGAATACCAGTTAAAGTCAGCACATTTTTTTTTATAAAAGAAAACAATATGTATCGGATTAGTCAAGCCTCGGAATGCGAGGCGGCTTGATATAACGAAGGCGATTCATTTTTAACTTGATATAACCGACACCGACTTTTGAAAGCAAGTTTGAGCTTTTTTTCTCCTACTATCAGGGTCTGGAATTCTCGAGTCATTAGAACATACATCACTTGGGAAGAACAGGTTTAAAAGGGATGTGAACGTATCGATTCTCGTGCGATGAGAACAGTCGCATATTTAAAGAATGCAATACATCCCTTAGATCAAACCTATATTGTTTTTATAATATTAAAGACAATGTCCAAACCCTCTTCCGACGTGAGAGCTGGGAAGAGGTTTATTAGAGATGTAAAGTTATCGATTTTCGTGCGACGGCAACAATAGTATATTTGATGAATACAATACGTCCATCATTCCTTGGACCACACTTGCTCTTTTTAATTTCTACGTGAGAGCTGTACCAATGCTGTTTGCACCTAGCTCGAAATGAGTAAAAATATGAATACCTATAGAAAAAAAAGGAATTTCGCGTGCGGTACCGGCCGTCGCGTCAGGTAGAGACCAAATCTATTTCGGAAGGTGTTTTAGTAAAAAAAAAATCCAATGTAAATCGTATATCTTTCGTCTCGTCATCGTCATGCAACAGGGATCTTGTTGAACAATATCAAAAAGAACAAGTCCAAGGAAGTTGCGTGTAGACATGTTGGTATTTAACATTGTTATTGTTCCTTAAGACAGCACACTATGCACTACGCTGTACACTTTTTAAGTATGCTAGTTACAGGTAGCTGAGCGGCGGCGTTATTTAAAATACGGCGGGTATTATTCAGGAAAACTGATAGTAAAATCAAAAATACAGATCTTTGAGAACATTTGTATAAAAGCAGTTCTTATCACACACGGCTTGCCATTTGAGATCAAGGTGGATCACATTATACCAATCTGAATCCACCATAGCTCCTTCCTTATTAAAAAAAAAACTAACTTTACAATTTTAGATATCACTCTTAATAATACTCCTTCATTTTTCAATATTTACAATTTCAACTGGAGGAAAATTGAAGTGATTCGTTAAATTATTGAAAAATTGTACAGCTATTAAGCAATGCTTAGAGGTACAACCATTTTAAATTGTATGAGTACTACAATATAATCATTTCGTTAGTTGAAAGGAGGCTTCCAGTTTTTGCGGCTTTTTTTCTTGTATGTAGACGATTGCCTGAACTAGAGAGCAATTTGTCTAGAAATCGATTATTTCAAAAGTTTCGGAGATTTTAGAATGTCTATAAATTGTATAAAATAATTTTGCGATAGAAGTGTTACATATACATTTATGTACTGCAATTTCCTACGCCTCCATTGGCCATCAAGTCAGAGAATAAGAAACAACAATTCTGATGAGTGAATCGCTTATCCCTGCTTATAATATTAAAATCGATTCTAGAAAAATGATCATTTAAAAAGTACATTGAAATGGGTGGGATCGGTTTCGTAATACAGTAAGGTAACAAAAGTAGACTACCTCTTTCCAATTAACGAACAGTTGACCGTGGGCCGTGTACGATTTAAAAACAAAACAATAAGAAACACTTCAATTTTAGATCAGTATATAACATGTTAATGCATCTTGCCCTAACTTCATTTACTCTATTATATTGTCATGAACAAACTTCAAAAAACAATTCAACAGTTTCGATTGCACTATCGTTTTTATCATGGGTATAATTTTTTATTCTACATAAAAAATGGACTACGGACATCTAAGGCCATATCAGAAATACTTCAGTACCTATATAATGGATATTTTACATACAATACTCTTAGAAATTAGAGGATAATGATTTTTGGGTCGAAAAGTCCAAATGAAGTTTTGACCTTAACAGGTTTTATTTGAATTTAATCTATATAAAAGCAATGACAACTTAAGGACACTAAATCATATGATATTGAGATTTTTTTTCCTAAAACTTTTATATTGGTAATTTTTTCTCTACAGTTTCGCTAATATTTGACCGTTAGTTTCAGACATTTTTACACACGCCGCACTATAGTGTAAATAGAGTGAACTTTAAATTCTGCAATCAATGTCAGTATTTAAGAGGAAATATAAACATCACCTTCAAAAATTTCTCTCTCTTTAAAATTGAAGCATACTTTTAAAATAAATAAAAATTATATATTAATAATATTTTCAACCACTGTCGCCTGAGCGTTGCTGGTAAAATGTCAAAGAAAGTTAACCCAAATTAGTATCAACTCCTCATCACGAATTGCAAGAAAAAATGCATCTTTTGGATTTTGCAAATAAATTTTAAAATAACTTCATTGTTGAACTAACCCAAACTTTTAAGATAATGTTTGAATGACTAATTCCGATATGACCTGTAGTTTTCAAGCACTCTGTATATGTAAATAGCTAAATAATGCTCTAAAAATGTGAAATATGGCTTGAAATATCCATAATCCATACAAAGGCGCTACTTATAATATCAATAAAAAAGCAACATCTTATACACAAAGTATCTACAAAATGGCGGGCGATAATAGACTGTAGGCAGCAGTTGTTAACGATAAACCTTGCATTTGAACGCATGGTTGCTCTGAAAATATAAGACCGCAGGCAAAATTTGTTCGTAGAAGAATATACTCTCATTTCAATAACCTCATACATTTTTATTATCGAAAATGAGATTTCACATCCGACATCAGTACTTGTCACAATGGAAGTAGATTATTAACATTATTTAGAGTATTTAGTAACCATTCACTTCTTTTGGGATATTGAACACATCTTAACAGCGTGGGTCAATACAAGATCATTATCAATAGAATCTGCCTCTTAAATTCGAGCGAGTAAACTTGAATGCATGTATGGCATTTGTTATGGCCACTAAAGCTAATGTGAGAAAGTATTTCGAAATTGAGATCATTTATTTACTTCACTGTCCATACACCAGGGACGTGTGACGGAAGGTCAACCTCCGACTAATCAACTGAACTGACAATGTGAAAAAAGTTGAAGAAGCTAAATAGCCTTTGAATTCCTATATACCCTTTATTTATAAGTATTACCGTAGCCACTCACACTATTACAGCCGTCCGTCGACTATCCAACTGGCCGGATCTTTAATCTGGCCGTGGAAGTCACGGCTTGATGGTGAACTGTGAGTGGATACCATCATCTTGGATATCAGATAATATGCGTTTCTTACCAAACTCAGCACCGCGGTAAGCCGGACCAACAAGCAGTTTTTAAGGAAAATTTGAAGATTAGCTAGTAGCTAACAATTTTAAAACTGCTTTAGCTTTAATTTGCATGACCGCAAAAATGATTCCCACTTTTCTTAAAAAAAACGGGACATTTTTCAGGTCATCTAAAGTCTCCAGAGGCAAACGATGAAAAGATATTTATTGAAATAAAATAGAGAAGTTGAAGTCATATCTGCTAAACCTCGAACTGGAAAACGCATAGACGCAGGTAGGCGAATTTAAAATTTGTTAGCTCAAAGTCACACCTAAGTTCTTCTTAGAGAATGTCATCAACTTTTTACACATTCAGTTTTGGCCGGTTCCGCAACCAATATATCACATAAAATTGTATACCATCATTGTTAAATTTGCCAAGAAGGTGATTATTATATCCTACTGGTCAAGGTACCATCAACTACCAGCATGTATACCGTTTTTCTTTGTCACCTGTCGTTAACAACTGCTCTTACCCCACCCTTAATCGTCCGCCAAACAAGAATTGGTTATCAGTCCTTAAATCTATGCAAAACTATCACGTTAAACAATCATTCTACTCTGCTCCTCCTGGCCAACTCTTCCTCTTCTATCGCATCTGGAGCACTCCATCGTCTCTTTCTACTTTCTGCATCGAGCTGAAGTGGTGTCATCTGCGCAGTGGCATAATAGTTCATTTGCTGAGTGGTGGGTAGCATGTAGTCAGGCGACTTCACTGTCTTTGGTGGGGAGTGTGACAGTGGCCTGTGGTTCAGTGGGGAGCTGACGGGGGGCATGAAATGGTTAGATGGGATCGTCGTGTTATTTAAACTATGAGTCACTGTGCTGATGCACGCGTTGCCCGAGTAGTGTCTGGCTGACATTGCCGTGGTTGTAGCGGTGGTCATGATGGTGGTACTTCTGGAAGCGATGGCGGTGCTTGAAGGTGGCTCTCGGGGTGTGAGGGAGACCAAAACATCGCCCACCTGGAAAAAATAATACCAATGTTTAGTTCCATATATGTAATGTAGTAAGACAGTTATTTAATAAAGCTGCTTCATCGTAAATGAGCAAGAAGGACGTCGACGAAAAGAGAATCATTTTTAAATTAATATTGCATGAATCACAGACGACAGAATTATATTGAATTGAATTAGAGATCGCCCTTCTTATTTTTCTTCTCAGCAATTTCTAAATTGGGAATAATTCATGATCAAAAATGCTGTTCTTAGAAACACGTCCCATGAAAGTAGCGAAAATAAGACGTGCTACCAAAAATAGCGGCAGCTCTGTAACATTTTAGCCACTTATATCATTGTGTTTAAAATATTCCATTTGGAAATTCAAGTTTCAAACCGCTCCAGATAGCTTCTAATTATTTTCATCCGTTGTTATTTCTTTAGCTCTGTCATATAACAAAAAAAAAGCATAGAAGCTCATCCCCGATCACAAAATAAATCTGCGATTAAAGGGAAAAATTGTCCGTCAAAATGAAGCAAGAAAACCTGAATTACTGACTAGTTTTTATCTCAATTAAAAATGTCGATGTGTTTAGGCCCTAAGTTAATTGATGCATCGTCATTTAATTATTGAGGCGTGATGAAAATGTGTGCTGGCTAACCCGACATAATTTAAATGAAACCCACTCGTCTGTAAATGTCAATTTAAAACTAAAAAGGGTTATTAGTTTTGCAACATGATGGGTGACTGATCAAATGACTGTAACGCATACAAAAAAAATAGTTGTTAACACATTAAAGTAAAAATAAACAAAAATTAATTGGCGCAGATAGCAAAATATGCCGGTTAACGGAAGTGGTAGGCGAATAATTATTGAAGTAGGAAAAAAAGTTATAAATATGGAAATATCTGAAAAACCTTTTAATAACGAAAACAATATTGAGTGCACGTACGATGAAGCACCAGATATAACGATAGCAGAACCCATGTCATGAAAACAACGATTAATAGAAAAGCAGAAGGACCGGATGAACTCCCAGCCGGAATTCTCAAACTTATAGAAGAACACAAAATATTCAAGCGGAATAACATCTGGCTATCTATGCTTCTTAAGAAAGTAAAAACCAGGAACTGCAACGATTACTTTACAATAATCTTGCATGAGTCACACATTGAAACGCGAACAAAATATAAGCGACAGTCAATTTGGGTTCAGTCAGAAGTGGTTTAAACACAAGAGAGGGACTCATCATCATCATCATCATCATCATCCAGCCAATCGCGTCCACTGCTGGACATAGGCCTCCCTCAGTTTTTCCAATTTTGTCTATTCTGGGCCGGTTGTAGCCACTTTCCTGCTATTCTTTTCACGCCATCGGTCCATCTGGTCGGTGGTCGTCCTCGGTTTCTTTTATAGTTTCTGGGCCTCCATTCGATGATTCGTCTTGTCCACCATCCATCTTGTGTTCTTGCTAAGTGTCCTGCTCAGTTCCACTTTAGCGTTTTTATTCTTTCGATGACGTCTTGGACTCCCGATATTTGCCTGGTTTGTTCATTTGTGATGTGGTCTCGGAGGCTCACGCCCAACATTGCACGTTCCATGGTTCGCTGTGTGGTTCTGAGTATATTAGCGGATCCCTGCATCATTGTTAAAGTCTCTGCTCCATATGTTTGCACGGGCAAAACGCATTGGTTATAAACTTTTCGTTTGAGACACATGGGAATTGAACTTTGTAGAATATGGCTTAGTTTGCCAAATGCTGCCCATGTCAGACCTATGCGTCTTTGTATTTCATGTGTCTGCTTATTTTGATTTCGTGTCCCAGATATTTGTAAGTAAGTGTCTGTTATATGGTATTATTGTCAATAGTTATGTTTTCGCTCATTACGAGATTTGTCATAAGCTTAGTTTTCTCAAAGTTTATCCTTAATCCTGCTTTTTCAGACATAGTTTTAAGTGAATGTATCATAGAGGTTGTATCTTGCATGCTGTCTGCTATTAATACGATGTCATCGGCAAATCTCATATGGTTTAATCTTTCCCCATCTATGTTGAGGCCCATTTCTTGCCATTGAGTGTTTTTAAATATTGACTCTAGAGGTGCCGTGAACAATTTTGGTGAAATATTATCACCTTGTCTTACTCCACGGCCTACGCTGAATTTTTCTGTATCTTCGTGTAATCGTATATTCGATGTAGCGTTCTGATAAATGTTCCTAATTAGTGACATGTACCTGTAATCTATTCGGCTTTGATGTAATGCTTCCAGTACTGTTTCAAGTTCTACAGAGTCAAAAGCCTTTTCGTAATCGACAAATGTAAGAACCAGTGGTATGTTATACTCGATACATTTTTCAATCAATATCTTTATGGTTTGCAGATGGTCATTTGTGCCATATCCTGCTCTAAAGCCTGCCTATTCTTTGGGCTGATAGAAATCAAGTTTAGGTGTTAGCCTCTTCGTTAAGATTTTCAAAAGGCTAATTGGTCTATAATTTTCTAGTTCAGTAGTGTCACCTTTTTTTGTGTAGCAGGACTATGACTGCACTGTTTCAATCATTTGGAATTGTGCCTTCTTGTAAGCATGTATTAAATAGTTTGGTTACTGATTTTAGTAGGGTCTCTCCTCCTGCTTTTATTGCCTCAATGACTAGTCCATAGTCACCAGGTGTCCGATGGTTCTTCATCTCCTTCAAAGCTTTTCTTACTCCTGATATTGTAATGGGTAAAAGTTCTTCAGATCCTTGATTTATGAGCGTTTTTACGGTTGTCCGCAAATTGCCTTGTGGTCTTTGGCTGGTATAGAGGTCTGTGTAAATCTCTTTAGTTATTTTCAGAATGTCCTGTCTATCTGTTGTTTTTTCTCCGTCTTTGTTTTTCAACTTGTATATTTCTTTTTTTACTTTGTGTGAGTTTTCTTCTCATTATTTTTAAACCTATGTTCTCTTCTATTGTTTGGGTAATTACATTAGTATTATATCTTCTTAGGTCCCTTCTAATTTCTGCTGAGATTCTTTTATTTAGGTTTCTATATTCTTCTTTGTTTCATTTTTCTTCCTCGTTGAGATTTCGTCGCATTTCCATTAAGACTTTTGTATCTTTACTAGTTCTTTTCTTTCGCTTTTGTTGTAATTTTTCTTGCATAATTTGAGTTGCGCGTTTTTAACTGATTCTGTTATTATTTTATTGTAATCGTTAATGTTTAGGGATTTGGAATTGTTATTTCGTAGGGTGTCGGCTATATCTTTTATGTATGCTTCTGGCTGGCTTGGAGGATTCCAGAGACTCTTGCAACTGATTACCATTTTTGCTCTTTCTTTTTGTATGTTTATCGTTACTCTAGCTCTTACTGGTCTATGATCGCTTCCCACTGATAACTCATTGAGTACAGTTAAATCTTGAACTATTTGTTTTTTTGTCTGTTATTATATAATCATATTCACTTTTAGTTTTATCGTCTGGACTAACCCAGGTCCATTTCCTATTATGTTTCTTCTTAAAGAAGGTGTTCATTGCCTAGAGTTTGTGTCGCCTCTTCCGTTCATTTCCCTGATTCAAAAATCTCCGAGCACCACTTCTTGTTCATCCTTTTTCCTTCGGAGTCTGCCGTTAAAATCTCCCATTATCAGATTGTAATGGGCCGGTTCTTGCTTTATTGCTCTTTCGATTTCCTCGTAGAAAGCTTCAACAACTTCATCTTCGTAATCACTGGTGGGGGCGTATATCTGGATTATCTTCAGGTTCTATCTCTTGTTCAGTCTTAGATTTATATACATTACCCTTGTGGAAATGCAGTCGTATATGTTTTTGTATGTTTTTCTGTAGTTTCGTGTGTTAGCTTGAGAGACTCTTAATTAGCTCTCAATATATCATAATGATATAAAAGTCTTGACAACAATATTTTAGAATAATCTCAAGATTATATTATAACCAAAATACTAATATGCGACTAGACCAGGAATGCGTTCTATCACCAACCCTATTTAATCTCTACTCAGAAGATATATTCAGGAAAGCATTAAAACAGTTCTCTTAGCAGAAAAAGCATTTGACTAAATAATAGTATATTATTTTATATGGAGGAAAAGTGATACTTTTCATGGCGCGCTCGTGTTTAACAGCCGAACGGAGTGAGGCTGGTAATAGAGAGCAAGCCATGAAAAGTAACTTTTCCTCCAAATAAAATATGCTATTTTTTCTTCAAATGTCGACAAATTAATGCAAAAACATCTCTTTTTAATAGTAATAATATCTAATTACTATTAAAGATGTGGGTTCGCAAGGCGGCTTACTTAGACCGGTGTGGGTGAATAGGCACAGGTTGTTGCTATAGTAATGTAACGTAAAGCTATCAGTGGACACTGTCAACAAAAGAATCCCTTCGGGTTGTAATGATTCCTCGTCTTTGGTGCAAAATAAATGTAATATTGGCAATAGTTTCCTAAACACGATTCAGTTCCAATCCGACAAGTGAACTTGGTTTTTGTTACATAAAGCAAGGCATTTTTTTGCTGTGTACGGTTCCCAAACGACGTGAATGACCGAGTTTTTTCTTAGCCTGTTTTGTTGAGGAAGAGTTGCTTAGTGGATTTGTGATGTTCGTTTCAATTAATGTTTACAACTAAATTTTTTATTAATAAAAGTTGAAGATTGAGGGGGGATCATTTTGCCCTTGAGTTTTTGAAGAAATTTTTTAAATCATATTTTTTATTTTTAAATCAGTTTTTACTTGTTTCTTACAAAATGCCACGAATATACAGTGTGTCCAAAAAAGTATGCAACATATGGGAAACTTTTTTATTATTGATTTCTCAGAAAATTTTATTCTTGATAAAAGTTGGTGCTTTCCCTAAATCAGTAAATAAGTATTTCATATTTTCCGTACTGCTTTTAGTGCGGGCGCAAATGTCATTTTTCCGAAATCGCGTCAAGAGTAAAGTACCTTAATTTCTAAAGATACAGCAAAATCTTATAAGGAAAAGTTCTTCCAAATTAAAAAAGTAATCTAAATATGAAATTTGAGTTAAGTACATCAACTTTGAATTTTTCTTTTTTTTTCTTGATTGTTTCATAAACGTTACGCCACTGGAGAGTGTTTTGTTCTTTTATTATTAGTATACTTGCCAAGTAACTTCAAAATTTATTTAAGATTGAAATTTGTTACATAGTTGCATAATGTTGCAGTTTTTCCAGAGATAATAGCCAGTTTGGGTATCAGTGTGTTGCAAACACATTTAAACACTTTTGATTCAAAAATTTTTCCACTCAAAATCATGAATAGACCCAACTCTTTTCATTTCATGTAAAACAACTAATAATTTATTTATCTTTTGCACCCGATGAGTAAAATATGAAATATGCCCAAGTATCCTAAAAAGCCATTTAAAATATTTGGTCTTGAAGAGTAGGCCATGCATTTGGAATAAAAACAAATAAATAGCAATAATTTTACTTCGCTCTTACATATGAAATTAATTATTATTGAGTCAGTCATTCCAATTGTATAATTATTGTGGACAATTATTTTGGACCAAAATTGTTCAAATGTGTTTCACACACTGATACCTAAACTGGCTTTTATCTCCATAAAAACTGAAACATTATGCAACTATGTAACTAATGTTTACTTTAAATAAATTTTGAAGTTGCTTGGCAAGTACACTAATAACAAAAAAACAAAGCATTCACCGATGGCGTAACGCTTGAGAAAAAAATCGAGAAAAAAAAAGAGAAATTAAAAATTGATGTACTTAACTCAAATTTCATATTTAGATTGCTTTTTTAATTTTGAAGAACTTTTCCTTATAAGATTTTGCTGTATCTTTCTAAATTAAGGTACTTTACTCTTGACGCGATTTCGGAAAAATGACATTTGCGTCCGCACTAAAAGCAGTACGTAAAATTTGAAATACTCGTTTACTGTTTTAGGGCAAGCACCAACTTTTATGAAGAATAAAATTTTCTGAGAATCCAATAATAAAGAAGTTTCCCATATGTTGCATACTTTTTTGGACACACTGTATAAGTGAACAATCAACAGACAAAATTGGGATGCTGAGCATATGAAAAATGGCATAGAAGAAGTTAATCGAGGACTGCCTGTGAAGACTGCTGCGCCAATTTTTAACTTGCCAAGACTGTCGCACATGGATAATTGGATAAATAAGGAGCAAAGCTAGAGACAAAGTCACTTGGAGTCGGCAGAACACGAGCAGGAGCTACTAACACATTGAAAGTAGAATGAGGGCTGGCCGCGACAATTAGAGTATTAATTTGCGGAGAGAAACAAACTTATAAGAAGGTCCAGAGGTTTCTCTGAGGTGTCCTAAAGCAGCCTCAGCTTCAACCTCGGCTTCAACAAACCTGTTGCGACAAAAATTTTCAATCTGTTGATAGAAATTTACGTAAAAAATTATTATGCCCCTCAACGAATTTTCAATATAGACGACACTTCGATTTCCACTGTCCCTGGGCGAAATTCAAGAACAACAGGTTTAATTTGTGTATTGTGTATTAGCTGGAAGTGGTTAATACTGTGAAGGCTCGAAAGCTCCAATATTTGGGACACGTAATGAGGAACGAAAACAGGTTTCATATATTGCAATCTATCTTGCAAGCAAAAGTACTAGGAAAACGAGGAGCTGGGAGAAGACGAATTTCATGGTTAAAAAATCTTAGAGCCTGGTTTGGTATGAGTACAACTGAATTATTCCGAGCTGCAGTGAACAAAGCTAAAAACTCATGGAGTTCCTCCGGGCACCATTTTTGCTGTGGTGGTTGTCATGCGTACGGAAGTGTTTGCAGTGGTTCGCTCATTTTATATCTTTGGTCAGGCCCATCAATATGATGACCCTGTTCACCCTGTGTTACTTATATTAGATGGACATTTATCGCGCACAAGATATCTCGATGCTATCTCAGGTGATAGAGAAAACTGTCTAACCATCTTGTGCCTACCTCCTCATTGCACACACAAGATGCAATCTTTAGACGCTGCTGTTATGGATCCACTTAGTGTTTATGTAGACCAGACATTAGAAAAATGATTGAAACATCATCCTGGCAGAAATGTTTCAGATAAGCCAATATTTTACGAGGGCTTTTATGTATGTTTCGTAAAATTGAAATATTTCCATTTGACTGAGAAGTGTCTCAAATATCAACTTGTTAGCAGCTGAAGTAACCGATCAAACATCAAATGACCTTATTGAAGCTGAAGATATGATTCCAGGATCCAGTTCGTGTGACGTAGCTGATTTGTCGGCCGACGTAACCAACAAAGCAGAAAATGATTCTAACGAAACAAACAATCGGTACAAAAATCCTAAGAGGAAGTCTCGTGAAAGTTCAGTTTTAACCAGCACTCTATAGAAAACTGCTTGAAGACGCTATCAACAAAAAATAAGCAAAAGAGATTATATTTAAAACGAAAAATGCAACAGATAATAAGATACTTAAAACAGAAGAAAAGAAAAAAATATAAAAGAAAGTCATTCCAACCTTCAGATTGGGAAAGCAAGGCGAGAAATGCAAACTGCCTCGAATACTATGAGCAATCCGTTACATAGGTTGCCGGGTGGACTCAATGCAACAAGTGTTTTAAATGGGCGCACAATTTGTGTGCGGGAGTTGATAAAACGGATTTTAGGACATTAAAATTTGTTATCCAAAATTCTGTGCTCTGATGAGGCAACATTTATTAGGAATAAAGTGTTTAATATCCATAAAACTCACTTTTGGAACGATGAAAATTTGACAGCAGTGCGATGAACTAATTGTCAACTTAGGTTCTCCGTCAATTTGTGGGCGGGAATAATTGGAAATCAATTGACTGATCCAATTAAAATGCCAAATAATTTAAGCAGTGAGAGATATTTGGACTTTCTTCAAAATCAGTTAGCAGAACTTGAGGTCCAGGTTGGGGATGTATTTACAACACGACGGCGCCCCTGCTCATTTTGGACGGCCTGTTCGAAACTGATTGGATCAGAATTATCCTGAAAGGTGGATAGGCAGAGGTGGACTAGTATTCTGGCCAGCGAGATCGCCGGAATTAAATCCACTCGATTATTATTTTGGGGCCATATGTGCAACATAGGACAATAGGAACAACGAAGGTGGATACCCCCGAGCATCTGCTTTAACGAATTATTCATGCTGGAAATTAAATAAGAAGAAATCGTTTCCAGATTGTTCGGGCATCTCACAACATTCGCCGTAGAGCGAGAGTTTGTGTCAGAGAAAATGGAGGTCTATTTGAACACATTCATAGGAAGTAGTTTCCGATTTATAAAACTATTTTTATTAAATAATGGCATTTTTTGTCTCATTATTACCCTGTCAATGAATTGTCATATTTATTTCATCCTCAATTTATTTAGTTTCGTAAGAGGCGTGAGAGCCGATTTATTTTTATTAATCAACTTTTTTATGAACGTGATCTTTTCAAAACGATTTTACTCAAAAATGGTAAGTCTTATCAAGATGAACCAAGGGTACCTTTTATACGTAGAAAACTTTGAAATTTCATAATTTTAAAGAAAAGTAAAAGGAAAACGACAAAATGCGATGGCTTTAATCCTTAACCCCCTCAATATGAAACGCCTATGATTAAAATTTTGAAATTCAGATTTCATAATCTGATTTGGCATCGAAACCATATTTCAAAATTTTATTATGAACGGTTTCAAAAATATTTAGGAAAAACTGTCTTTAGGGTGCCCATTCGAAGGGGCGTAGCTCCCTTAGCAAGCATTTTCGGACTTATTTATCGCCGTAGAATACGCTGGTAAAGTATTGCCCCTTAATTCCGGGTGTATATGTAAATTATAGTTTACATTAGTTTTTGTATGGATTATAAATAATATATAAATAAAAAAAACTGAACATTATAGGATATGAAGCATTTATATTAACATAATTGTTGTACATACCTGAAGCTTATGAGTTTTGAGTCCGTAACAATGTAATGCCCTATCTGGATTGCAACTGGCCCATCCATGCCCCATTACAAAATATGGATGCTCCGGAGTTGAATCGACATCCGCCTTAAAAAAAAAATTAAACTATAATTATCAATATAGTAAAATTTTGAACGAATAGGCTGACCGTTTCACGAATACCACCCCATCGCATACTGATATCAAACGTACCCAAAGCACCTCGAGAGAGTTGTTCATCACTTGTATTGTAAAATCTGGGCAGAGCGTGGAATGCCGGTCGTACTCGTAGTACTACGAGACGAAGGGTGGTGGAGCGCGGGACGAACCAGAAGGTAGTACGGCGTTCGGTACCGGAACGTTGTTGTCCTTGAGAGAGACCAAGGCCCAGTTGATGTTATTTTAAGTTCGTTGTATGGGAAATGGGATTGTGTCTAGAGCGCGGGCATCGGTCTTCCTTGCCTACTAGAATTACCCAGTCGAAATAGTTGTCGAATCGGCTACTGGCTACGTCTTATTAATATTGAAGTAAAAAGGTGCGGCAATTTATTGAAAGTAAGTTTGTGTACATATTAGGTTATTATTCGCAAGGAGGAAATGGGGGAACTATCCTTCTGTCACAGAATATGCCACGCCGCTTGCCGGTCATATTAATTAATGTGCCAACCGGAATGTTATTTGTTAGAAACATGTTCAAAAATAAATAATTACAATTGCCTTACTAGTCTTCTAAATACAATGTACAAAAAGTACATAGGGATCTATAGTAAACACCAGAAAACCCTCAATTTATGAAGTACAATGTTTACTATAAAATCACGAATTCTTGGCACCTACACTGTAGTATCACCAATTTATAACATTTTGTACAAAAGTTTTCATTTGATGTTTGCCAATTGCCAGAATCTTTTTTTAGACGTCGTAAATTGAATGGGTAGCCGTCGAACACGCGCTGCGTGGATCCGGTCAATCAGGTCGACCACAGTAGTCTGAAAAGCTAATACAGAAGGGAAAAAGTTTTAAATTTTGCGTTCACGAATGTACGTGAGAAAGAAAAGCTTATCCTTAGTTGATTCTCAGTTACTTGGTACATAAATGCGTTTCGATATTATAGCTGTATATATTTTACAACCCTCTTTCGTCTATTCCATAGGCGTAGTACCTGCCATTCTTTTCATACAAACATTATCGCTTATACACCTACCTACAATAACTTTCATATTAGAGGATAGTTGACTTAAGAAAACGTACTTATAAAGTGTTTAGTTATCTTCTGGTACCTAAGAAGTGAAACTGTTTGTTCGTGAAAATGACTAGCCTCTCTGATTTTGTTGCTGTGAAAAAGTTAGTAAAATTGCTATGTCTATAAATAAAGGAGTCAATGACTGGGATCGGAGCGTCAAAAATATACAGACTTAACGTGAGGAAAAAAGTGGCTCAATCAAATCATCAAGAAAACAAAATCGGAAGAAACGAAATGGATATCGATGATGATATAAAAATTGTACACATTTATATTATTTTGAGAAAGAAATACCCACCTTGTGTAGTAAAAATGGATTTGTGGAAGACGGTTTGCTTGCATTTTGGCCATAGAAAATTGGTGATTATCACGAGGACATGAGAAAAAATGTAGGAACTTTATGGTATGCTAGATGAGACTATAAAGCCGGTAATTATTTCTCTGGATAACAATAACGACTACTCAGAAGGCGAATAGGACTACTTAGAAAATGACTTTTCACTTCTTTTTAACCGCAAATTATTATGAGGTGAAGAATTGCAAAGGTCATTTTAGGGCCAAAATATAGACATTAAAGTAATTCCGTCTTTAACTATTCATTTCTCCACAATAACTACGTAAAATAATGTTCAGTATTTTATTAATTTAAATAACTTGCCTGTACACAGGTCACTGGCATATCGATATTCTTTTTAGCTGCAATGAATCTGCGAAATAAAGAAGAAAAAAGGAAACGCATTGGAATGGTTCTGTCCTGTCCACGGAATTTAGCTGGCGAAATTCTAGCAAATTTTTAGACAAATTTCCCGGAGTAACTTGAACGTAGGCTTTGTTTTTTAAGGGTTTTGTGAAGCTCATTTGAAGCTAAAAGAACCATACATTTCTTATGAACATTGCCGCAGGACCGTCGAAAAAACCTGGGAGATGAATCCCAGGGTCGTAATGTGGATCTATACTGCTACCATAAGACTCATGATTGCCTATGGAGCCGTAGTTTGGCGGCCAAAGAGTCAACAGAAAACGGCAATGTTTAAGCTTAGTCAGGTACAGAGAACCACCTTCCTAGCCGTAACGGGAGCTATGAGAATCACCCCAACCAGAGCCATGGAGGTAATGTTGTGCTTGCCGCCCCTAGATATTTATCTAAGGGAGGTGACTATATTGCTGAGGCTCAGAGACGTTGGTATGCAACCAGCATAGAAAGTGGACAGACTAGACGCCACCTGTGGGAAGGGTGCAGCTACTGCAGGCCAGCGCATACAGCACCCCTCCCAAGTTTTTTTCGACAAACTATATGATGTACAAATAAAACCAAATGAGCCTATAACCGAAGGTGCGGTTAACATGTTCGTGGATGGCTCAAAAAAACCAGGAAGGAGCAAACTGTGAAACTTACACCCGAAGTTTGCAAACTGAACTCAAATGATCTATGGAGGGACACGCAACCATGGTTCAGTCTGAACTTGCTGCTATACCAATAGCCGCAAAAGAAATTGTTCGTAGGAATACTGAGGACAAGACTATTAAAATCTACACGGACAGTAGACAAGCACTACTGGCCCTGAAAAGATATAAACTTACAGCCAGGTCAGTACTAGAATGCCACAATTCACTGGAGGATGCCGCCCGTAAAACAGAATTTATGTGTGCTGGGTTAAAGGACATGCACAATGCGAAGGAAACAAATTAGCGGATCAATGAGCTGGCAGCCGGTTCAAACATTATGGAAGCCGGCCCTTCAAACCTACCTATCGCGACGTTGATACATATGATAAAAAAGATCACCCATGAAGACTTTAGGGCAAGTTGGGGCTAAACAACTAACTGCTGACTGGCCAGGAAGCTACTAAGCTACCCTAATGAGTCTGCAAGAAAAGCATACCTGGGTATGTCAAGGAAGAACCTACAACTCATGGCGGGTATTCTGACTGGACACTGCCAGCTAAGGAAACATCTCTACACAATGAGACTATGTGAGACACCTCTATGCAGAGGCTGTGAACAGCAGGACGAATCAGTAGAGCATCTGCTCTGCGATTGCGACCCTGTTGCGCAAGAAAGGCATACCTGGGTATGTCAAATAAGAACCTACAACTCATGGCGGGGATTCTGACTGGACCCTGCCAGCTAAGGAAACATCTCTACAGAATGAGACTATGTGAGACACCTCTATGCAGAGGCTGTGAACAGGAGGACTAATCAGTAGAGCATCTGCTCTGCGATTGCCACCCTGTTTCGGAATTAAGGGAATCCATTTTGGGAGAACGATGGCAAACCATGGCTTTTCTCAGAACAGCCTCCTCGGGCAATATCGCCGCCTTTTTACAACACTATACGCTGGGCGATGGGCTAGACAGATTGGTTGACCTAGGGAGGACGCATAGGGGGGTCCACTGAGGCTTAAGTGCCGTGGTCTTTCAAGTCCACCCTCTCACCATTTCCAGATTCCAGAAGCTCATTTGATATGAGCAATTTCTACTACAAAAATTGCTGCAAAAAATTGCGTTAAAAATAGCAAGTATTTTTACCGGAATTTTTCCCCATATATCACTTTGCAATTTTTGGTCTGGGAACATGCGCAGAGAGTAATAACTTGAAATGCTGGTTCGTTGAATAGTCACCTGCTAAATTTAGTCAGCAGAAATTTGAACAGCAACAGCAGGCTGAACGCTTGGGATGGCTCGTATCTCGTGTTCTGCCTTACTGCTACCAAAATAAAAAGCCTTCAATCAGCACTGCTTATTGTTTGTATCGCTCAACGAAGATATAGAGCAATTCTTCACCTAATAATTTAGCGTTGAAAAGAAATGAGTCGTTTTCTGAGTAGCCCTATAGTGGAAGGTAAAGATTAGGATAATTGTAGTGTTAATTAATGCAACAAATATTTGGGAAATTCCATCCAGCATATCGTGGATATGTCCCAAATTTATCGATATATCGATGTTTTTCGGTCGATGTTTTTTCAACAAACATCGATTTTCGATGTATTTGGAATTTTGTGCATGCCTAGTCAGACTTTCTAGGGCAGCGGAAACCGCATGTTCTCTAACTGCTGCTGTTGCACTTAATACGTTCTGTCCTTGTGTAGATCTCAAATAAAATTAAGCAAATTGATCATCATCATCATGTAATTTTCAACTTCAGTCATATAGAGATATGCATATGGCCTAGCTCTGTTTTTCTATTGAGTAGTGATATAGCTAATTATATGAAATCCAAACTTTTAAATCAAGGCTCTTTTCTACTTTCTGTTAATATTTGGTACCAGTACATTTATGATATTTGTTGAAAAGTAAATCAGCACCATGCCATTTTCAATTTCAATCATATAGAGATATGCATATGGCACAGCTCTGTTTCTCTGTTGATGATATAGCTGATTATATGAAATCCAGGCCTTTAAAATCAAGGCTGGTTCTGCTTTCGTTTAATATCGTACATTTATGATATTTGACAAATCGTAATTCCATTCTTTAAACAGTAATATGATCAAATTTTAAAAAAGCAAACGTAATTGAACCAAATTGTGTGTGGATCCATCACGAGCTATTCTAACATGTTTTTGTCCAACTAAATTGTAAAAGCATCCCGCAGCGATGAGTTAAAAATATTAGTTAAAATAAACCTGGCAAAATGAATAATTTGAAGAATGCCTTAATCACCGGGTTTATTTTTTCATTCTAGAGCGTTTGTATATAGTGCCAGCATACAAGATACGTTAATACTACTGGCAAACATTTACTCTTCGCTAAAAATAGTTCGTCATTCTGGCGAAGCTTGTTTCCTTTGTTTATCTTACGAGTCAAAACAAATAGAATTTACGTACCGACTTTGTTATTGGCCGAAAAGAGTAAGGAAGTTGTAATTTTTTATTTGAAAAATAATTATTGAGTGGTGCTCTTCAATTTCGGTTTTCGCATTTAATTATTATTCATTGAATTATCATGAAGTAGATGTGTTTAGTTCTAAGTAAAATATTAATATGTTATTGCTTACCGAAAGGGGTTCAGTTATACTCCTGTTACCTATATTTTTCATTTTATTTGCTAGATTTAATCGTTTGCTCAACATTCTAAATCCATTTCTATATATCTGCACTTAGCTGTTTTTGAAATACTCCTAAATAAAATGCACTAAAAACTTGGAAAAAGATCATTTAAAAGTTAAATCGAGGTGACTCGACCCTTCGCTTTTAATTTAATACTAACGAATAAGCAAAAAAATCTTTTCGTCACCTCGACTTGAAAGATCAATTGGAGATTTTCGAGAAACAGTTTTCATTCTCGGCTCTGTTTTGTTTTTTAAAGTGATACTTCAAAGGACCATAAGTCCTATAACAGTTTATTAGTGTTAGATGAGCAAGATAACACAAAATAGTATTTCATCAGAAACTGGTGTGTTTAAGTAAAAAGGCATAAACATGCACAAAATTGAAAAATAAAGAAAACTGTAGGTAGGTATTAACTTCAAAAACACTGAATATTTAAAAACATTTCAAAAACTGCAGTTGTATTATTGACGACTCATTTGGGCTAGTGGAAACTAATATGCTAATATCGTCGAAAAAAGACTTCAAATTTATTTATATTAATTTTCGACAGCATAAAAAGTACCCCTCCCAGGTACAACGTAATACCTATAAAAATGCAGACCAACTGCTTCTAATTCTCAAACTTGATTGAAGATAGGACCGTGAATATTTTATCTAGCTGAGGCCGAGGGACTTATTCTTGAATCACGAAACATACTTAATTTTCTAACTGGGAATACATATGTGGTCCTTCATTCGAAAATAGCAAATTTAATGTAATTGGTCAAATATTTTCATGATACTGAAAGTAAGAGTTAATTTTTATTATTTTCTCCAAACAGTGGATGAAATATACAAAATGAATGCATAATAGATCGACACCGATTAATAAGTATAACAGCTAACAGCACGCTTGATATTCCTCTCCTTGGATTTGGCTAATGGCCGTGCTGAGATCTTCCTATTCCGTTGTACGACCTACGAAGCAAGAATCAATCCCGTTTTTTATATGGAAAATGAAGTAAAAGGATTACATCTTACAATAGGGCTAGGGTCGTGCTATCGAGAGAATTTGGAAAATGAGCTGCCAACCTAAGTTATTTACAGACAAAAATAGCATTCTAGTATTCAATGTATAATAAAATACTAAATAAAAAACACTAGTTGCGTTAGTATCGATACCAGGAAAATTATCGATGTACAAGCACAAATTTAATTTGTGGCACAACTACCAATGCCAAAAGTACCTGCAATCGACACCGTACTTGCATCGAAGTATCGTTTACGACCCTAAATAGAGCAGGTTCTTAGATGTGTTTAGTAGGTATGCATGTATAACTTGTTATTTTTCAATATATGACGTTACCGATGCCATTATTGTTTCCAGTTGGTCCGCATTTTAAACTTAAATTATGTCTATACAAGTGTTAAAATGGTGTTTTTCTTAAATCTTTTATTGTATGCACCCAAGAAATGAACCGAGGTACCTAGTATATATATAGTTCTGTTCTGATTCTGATGAGCTGAATTATTTTCCGAACGTATCACTCCGATTATAGATTATAGATCAGTTTACGAACCACTCGATTAGTGATTCCAAAAACCCTTCTTTTGTATATCAGTTAAATCAACTGATCAGATAGTTTTCACCACTGTTACTAACGTAATGGTACCTCCACACTCTCGGCGAGACGTCTCGGCGAGACATTCGGCGAGACATTTTGCGAGGCGAGGTAGCGGAAACGAGCATACACACTCTCGGCACTTCAGTACGAATTCAAGATGGACGAAGTAGAAGTTGCTTGTGCTTTTGCTATGGCTACGTGTGCATATTATAATTATTGTCTAACTTATTTTAAAACTAAAGTGACGGATAATAAGAATAAAAAAAGAAGATGGTGGATGACAAAAATACACAAAAATAGAACAAGGTAAGTGTTTTTTTTAAATATTTTTAAGTACCACATAAATTAATATGGAACCTATGGATGATTTTGTTTTTGCATGTACATTGTAGAATATTCAAGAACGAAATACATAACGTATATTTATTTTAGGCAAACTATGGAAAACATGTTCAGAGAGCATTTTTTTGAATACCCACTTCCAGTACACCGAACTGCAGAATTTCAACGAACGATATCAACTACCAAACTGACTACGATTGCAGACGATATAAACAAGAGTGTGTAAAGTGCGCCAAGCGAGTGAACCTTAACAACGACTGAAGGGGGTAGAGGACTAGCACGTAAAAAATCTTGCCTTCCCATAGGCGCACGAGGTTATTCTTACCATATTATTATTGATAATATTGATTAGCTTAAGACGTTAAAATTAATTACAGTTTTTTTTATATTACAGTCTTATAGTACAAAATATGTCATATAATAATATCTCATTTTTATAATAAGGATAGTATTCTATGATATTATTTGTTGTATGTATTACATAAATATGTTGTAGTAATAGTAGAGTTCGTTTCCCGAAGGTTTTGTATTTACGTTATTGATGACGTCGCTTAATTTGGAAAAAAACGGTTTATCGTAGCTAATTCATATAAATTCTCTAGCATTCAATTTTTGTATTAAAAGTTAGACAATATTGAAGCAAGTATGTTCCAAAACGCTCTTTCTAGAACGTTCGGAATTGTTATGTAATAAAAATTTTAATTTAGAGAGTTCAGTTAAGAGAGTTATCCGAAATATATAAAAATTAGTTAACCGCGTATAATAATCACCAAATGCAAGAAAAATATAAGAGAGGTAAAAAATCTTCAAAGATATCATCAAATTAAGGGTCTGATGATATATAGGTTGTGTCGATTTAGCAAATTTTCGTTTTTTCGCTAGAAAAGGGGTGTATAGAGTAGCTTAAGCCAAAAAAATCGGAGGATTCGCCACATTTGAGCCGAAAAAATATCCGCGTTTTGAGCCTAAATTGCCCTAGAAGGGCAAACTTCCACTAGGACTTTCCTAGGTGTAACGTGAAAATATTGAAATTGTAACGTGAAAATAATGAAATTTTAGTAACCGACACCGGGGGCCTGGCACAGTGTTTCCAAAAGTTGCACATTTTCTTATGCGGAATAACAGTGTTGTTTACTATTTAAGTATATTTAATATTCCACTTCACGCATGACCCTCCGCTCGCTTCGGGGGCGCAACCAAACAAAACTAACCCAAACTAACCCAAGGCATGCCGGAAATAAAAAGAAATTGAAATTTGTCAGTCGAAAATGCAAATATTTTTTAGTTTGTTTTTCCTCATTTGGGAATGTCTTGGGTTAGTTTGGGTTAGGTTTGTTTGGTTACGCCTCCGGAGCGAGCGGAGGGCCATGTATGAAGTGAAATATTTGACGAAGATATACATACAAAGGAATAGTGTAATCGAATGAGTGTATCTTTTATTTCGATGATTGAATGCAAATGCACATTGAATAATCATCCAAGCAGCCACGTTTACCATACGGCGGGCAATGATATCATTATGGCAGGATCGACCATCCCTTCATCTTCATTCAATCGGACTACTGGGGGTCTCGATCAACAGCAATATGTCCTGACATGACCGCGTTGCTAACGTCGCAAAATCAGCCTCCCAGAAGCTTGGTACGCTATTTCGCAACAAAAAATGTATACACCGCAGCAGTTGATCTTGCTTTACAATGACAAAGCGCAAATAAGACCGTGCTTAGAATATTGCTCACACATCTGGGGTGCCACGCCAGAGCACACGCTAAAGCTACTGGATTCCGTTCAGAAGTGAGTTGTGCGTCTCGTCGGTGACCCGGAGTTGACCGGGAATCTGGATAGTCTGAAACACAGCAAACATGTGACCGAGAAATCCCTGTTTTACAGATACTTTTACGGCAGATGTTCCCAGGATTTGGCCCGCCTTATCCCGCCCCTGACAACGCCTGTCAGACAGTCACGGTAGACGGCAAGAGCGCACCTGTTCGTCGTACAACTGAAAACACCTAGAACATCGCTTTGCAAGAACTCCTTTGTCGGGCGCACTGCATCACTGTGGAACTCATTCCCAGGACGCATATTCGGATGTCACAAGCAATATGTCCATTCGACTATGTCGAATGTTTCTTCGTATGTGACGTGCACGATAGCATTTAGTCGGATGTCGTGACTGTTACATAGAATCAACAAATAAGTCTTCAATTATTTAAACATTTCATGCATGGCCCTCCGCTCGCTTCGCTCCCTATACGGGAGTTCAACAAATAGAAACTAACCAAATGCTAACCAAAACTAACCCAAAATTTTTATTTTACTTTTTTTTATTTTGGGTTAGTTTTGGTTAGCACTTGGTTAGTTATGGTTTGTAGAGCCCCCGTAGCGAGCGAAGCGAGCAGAGGGCCATGCATGAAATGTTAAAATAATTGAAGACTTATTTGTTGATTCTTTGTAACAGTCACGACATCTGACTAAATGCTATCGTGCACGTCACATATGAAGAAACGATCGGTATTGCCGAATGGACATCTTGCCTGTTACATGCGAATATGCTCCCAGGACATCTGTTCCCCAAACTAACTATTCAAGAACCGTGTCAAGCAACATCTTCGCACACACACCGCTTGTCGAGCAATATAGGATGTGCTACTGCAATAAAAAAATCATTTACCTAAATAAAAAAAGAGTAGAGACACTTATAGCACAGCTTATTCACTACCAGCTAGTCAACTCTATCGAAATCGGAAAGTTGGAGTGTCGGGCATTGCGCCCTGAGCGATTCAGTTCCTCAGTTGAATTTAAAATGAATTTTCGCTTCAAAATACATGACAAATTCGTCCGAAGCCTCAGCTATCGCCCTGAGAGGTTCGGAAATTTCGGATTTTTATACAATTGTGCGTTTTAAAATCGTTTTTAAACGGATTTTAGACGATAAAATAGTAATTATGCAACAAGTGTGTAAAGTGAACCTTTTTTTATGAATGGGAATATTGATAAAAAATTTAATTGAAATTGAATAAAAAAAAGGGTACTTTACACATGAGTAGCATACAAAATTTTTTCTACTACCGAAAAATATATGAAAAAACAAAAATATTATTAAATTACTTTACGCTCTAGTGCGTAAAATAAATTATTTTACACACTAGTGCGTAAAATATATTATTTTACGCATTGCCCTAAATGTCAAAAAATATGTCAGGTTTACTTTCCGCACTAGTGCGTAAAATAACTTATTTTATGCACTGCACATTAAAAAAGCCTATTTTACGAATCTTAGAGAGTGCGTAAAGTGAGTACTTTACGCACGCTAGTAGAAAAAGCATATATGAAATTAAACGAACTGTCAAAAGTATTATTCAGATGCCCAGGCGTTTAAAACAATATTAAGTCATGACCCTCTTCTAAAATTTGCAAAACTTGGTTATTGACTTTCCCAAATCAAAGGATGCCGCCGCAAGATGACTAGCTGGTAGTGAATAAGCTGCGCTTATAGCGCACCATTTTTCTAATGAATTTTGCTAACGAAACTACAGTAAACGTCTGGCAACAGTGTGCCTTCTTAAAAATCTTTGTTTTGGCTATTGTGACAGTTGACAGTAAAAAGAAGGATGGATATTTACAAGTAAAATTTAATTTTGTTTAATGGGGCTATGGCTATGAGTCGCTTTAAATTAGGACCGGACCAAAACGGAGGTCTCTCATTCGACGCAAATGTATCCTAGTTAATATTTTCACCCGACAATTGATTTTCAGATGTGTTTTGTCTAAATTTCTAGTGCTTTTGTGAAGTGGTGCTGAAAATTTGTGTCAAAACTCGAATTTTGAGGGCATTTTTTCGGTTCAAATATAGCGGATCTTCAGACTTTTTTGGCTTAAATTACTATATAGGACACCCCCTTTCTAGTGAAAAAAGAGAATTTGCAAAATCGACAAAACCTATATATCACCAGACCCTACAAACCAAATAATATAAATAACCACACAGTTTGGCATCGGCAATTTCCACGCCAATGGCTAAAGCAAGTCGCTGACGAAATTTTAAAATATGTAAAAAAAATTAGGTGTTGGTCTAGGGTCAAAGTGTATTTAATATATCCTGCGACCAATCAAATAACTGCCTCCCCGCTAAAAATCAAGTAAACGTCGCAGTGTTGCCTATTGTCGCGTATTTTAAATAGCTTGAAGGCGAATAACATATAAACATTATAAATATTATAGTATACTTATTGCGTATTCTGTGTTTCCCTGTGTAAATAAAATAGTAAGTAATAGAAGACCGTAGTATTAAGGAAAATAACAAAATTAAGTATTCAAGTAGGAAATTTAAATATGTAAATTCACTATAGGAAACTAGACAGAAAATAAATTAGGATTGTTGGGATAAAAATGTGGCAGCATCTAAATATGCGAGGATATTTTTTGCCCGCATTCTTTCCGTCGAGGTTCTTTCATTTGGCAAACTATACGTATGCTCGCGCCTCGCGACCTCTCGCTTCGTGCTTCCTTTGACTCGCGCCTGAAAAACCGACCAAAAGTGGAGACATGCCGAGACGACGCGAGGAAGACGGCGACGAGCCGAGCGCGCATACCACACTCTCGCTCTCGCTTGGTCTCGCAGACACTCGCCGAGAGTGTGGAGGTAGCATAAGGTAGAAAGAGTCAGTGCTGCCAACATAGCCCTTTTGGCTATAAAATGGCTGACCCGGTTTAAAACTAAAATAATAACAACCAATATACTAAATAAACGCTTAAATATGGCGATTGGTGATTTTCTCAATAGAAGTGCATCATATTGGCACTTGGGGAAAATGACAGACACCCTAACATTTCTGCTTTAGCGATGAGGCTATGAGCTCATCGGTGAGAGCGAATATATAAATAGCGGGATTGTTTAATATTAGGGTTTCATCAAGTCTAGACATCTTGACTTGAACGTAAGTTCTTGACGTGACTTGAAATTCAAGATCAAGAAATTAAACATGTCTTGACTCGACGGTTTCTTGAAAGCCAAATTCTTGACTTGAATTCAAGACTTCTTGATATTTCGTGAAATTTCAAATCGCTTGAAAAGTAGCAGCGCGTGCATCGGCGACAGTTTGACGGAGGCTGAAGGCTGATTTTCACATGACGATCGTGCACCTACCGTGCCGTATTTACTTTACATCAAAAAATTGTATGTTTCATATGAAAAGCACGGCTCGTATGTGAAAATCACCTTTTAATCGGCACGAGTCACAACACCACAGTCGACTAATAAGATATAAACCGTGCTAACCACCAGCAAACGACTGATCACGCGTTTGGCGGAAGAAGAATATAGAACAGAAGTTGAAGATTTAGAAAATGAGCAAAAATATTCTCCTGTAGGAAAAATCCGATCTATAGCAAAAAAAAAAGGAAAATCTGAACAGTTGCAATTAAATTTCAAGATGTTTTGTGAAACTGTCAATTTGACTATGAAGATGCCAGTAGTCCATGTATACTCGTTGTTATCCCATGTGTGAAATGTTGAACTGGGCTCTTCAATTAAAATGCGCGATTAACATTTTTTTGTCTGTAAATGATACAGAGTTGACGATGACAATTGGGCTGTTTTGGAGAAAATAGTAAAATACTTCAAAAGTTATCCACCATCCTTTCTGGAGAATGGTCTAGATAAGTTAGAAACCTGGGCCAAGGAACTTGATGAAAAAGTTGATAGGAATAAAATAGATAAACAAATAATACATTGTTTGCAAGCTGCGAGGGATAAAATCTTAAAGCACTACAATAAAACCAATTGGATTTATTGTGTAATAATGATTCTCCACCCAAGACATAAGATTCAAATATTTAATGCAACTTTGTGGGGAAAATGCTTAACAAAAGAGGCAACTGCGTGGTTTGAAAAAATATTTGAAACTAAATACTGCAAGAACAAGTCTGAAAACATCAACAACTTTGATAGTGATGTTATTTTAGACTCTCCAATGTTGGCGAATGTGACCTAGATTTTGGAGGACGTCTTAGCAAGTCAAAAGAAAAAGAATCTTCTTTTTGGAAGAAAGACATTGATAACTACTTATCAGAAAAGCAGGACCATGAAAAGAAATATATTTTGTCTTGGTTCGACAAACATGCCAATGTTTATCCTAACTTGTCAAAAATGGCAAAGGACTTTTTTGCTATTCCTGCCACCTCTGTACCATCCAAGAGATGGTTTTTCAAGGCTGGTTTAACAGCCACCAAGACTAGAAATGGACTTAATAAATCTTCTACAAGAAGTTTAATGCGTTTAAATTCATGGCTCTCCAATCCCGACGTATCCAACTTGAATATGGATACGTACAAGTCGTATTATTATTATTTGTTTTGTTTCTTGTATTTCTAAGTTCATTTTTATTTTTTTGTTTCGAGTTATAAAATGAATAATGCGTTTTTTATCATAAGATTCATAAGTATACATTTTTATTTATGATTAATACATTTTGTATGCTTTATAGGTGTTTTTAATTCATATTAAAATCTAAAGTAGGTAATTAAATTATACAGTCTATATGAACATACCTATAGCAATTATTATTTTATAGCCACTTATAAAACTGTTTATTTCAAGAAATTCAAGAATTTCTTGCTTTCTTGACTAGAAATCTTGATCTTGAAATATAAAATCCTGACTTGTCTTTAAAATAGTTTCAGATTTCTTGACTTGAAAATTTCTTGAATTCAAGTCAAGATCAAGAAATTTCTTGAAAATTGTGAAACTATTTGATATGTTTACATTTGGTATATCATATTTTTCTATTTAATTAAACAATTTTGTGTTTAATTTTTTCAAGAATAATTTAACATAATGGAGTATTTATAGTTAAATAATTGCTTCAATTCATTTATAACTGTTTTAACTTAGTTAGGGTGAGATATTTTTTCATAAGCATTTTTGTATTGTTTTACCACTATTTTTTTATTGCCTAAATTTAAAAATTCTGACTTTTTTACTTTCATGTAATTAATAAATAAAATAATTACACATCGGCCGTATGCTTTACGGATCTTTTACACTGTTGCCTGTTTGACTATGGCAACAAAGATGTCCTTTTTTGCCCCCTCTTCGAATTCGTTTTAGCGCCGACTTATCCATGCAAAAAGTATACGATAAGTAATTCAAAACCGACATTTTGAATGCTGTCGGCTGTGTGTGTGTGGGGGTTAACTGTAGTTTATAACAACCAAAATGCAACATCAGAACAATATTCGGTCAATATCAAAGATTTCCATGATCACGATGTCATTTCAAATTTATCAATTTTGACAGTTCATAGTTACTATTTATTTCGTATGTATGAAGTCTAAGGCACTTATTCTTCATTATTATAACTGGTCATAAAAAATATTATTTGCAGTAACTCACATTTAATGTCTATTAAGACACATTATTTACGACACTCGCCTAGGGCGAGGGTTGTAATTCACATTCCCGTGTCTTACTAGGCACTAGCTATCCTTAATTGCTCATTGCATAATATACTATTTTCTACCCCTATACTTTAATTGATTTATTAAATATTTACTACCAGTGCCATAATGAAGTTCATTATGATAATGACGTTTCATTATTAAACTGGGTTATAACCAATAAACATTCAATATCATAGTGATATTTGGTCAATATCCAAGACAGCTATGATCATGACAGATTTAAAATTTATCAATTTTGACAGTTCATAAACAAATAATTACTTAATAAATTTTAAAAATTAAATATTATTTTTCATTATCATAAGTGGTCGTATGCAACTCACATTTAATGACTATTAAGAACCTCGCATTCGTTACGATACACGCCTATGCTTAATTCGTAACTCTCATGCTCGTGCCTTACATCGCCATCATTAAATGAGCATTGCATAATATACTATTTTCTACATTCGCGTCTAGGTACGCCTATTTTGGGCCTTCACATATGCCTACGTCACAGATTAATCTGTGCCTACGTGCTAATTCATATATTTTCAAAGTTGTTTTTTTGATTTTGGGCATTGCCTTGGGTTAGTTTGTTTGTTTGCGACCTAAAGCGAGCGGAGGGCCATGCGTGAAATATTAAAACAACAACACTGGGCTGCTGCCAAATGCTCAGGTCCGAAAGTCGAACATTTGGCGTACGTAGGCCTAAGTATTTTCGACTCTTATACTTTTTAATTGATTTATTAAACGGTTTCTACCTGTACTTTAATGAGATTCATTAAAATACAGATTTTTCAGTTTGCTATAACCTGACGTTTAAAATTTATCAGTTTTTATAGTTTATATAGTTGCTATTTCCCTAGTAAATTTTGAAAGGTTAAGTATTTATTTTTCATTATTATGACTGGTCGTACAAAATTAGTGTATGCAACTCACATTTAATGGTTATTAAGGCACTCGCATTCATTACGACACTCGCATACGACTCTGGCGGTAATTTTCACACTCTTGTCTTCCTAACTATAATTAAATGACCATTGCATCATATACTATTTTCTACTTCTAGACTTTAATTGCTTTCTTAGACGGTTACTACCTGTACTTAAATAAGATTCTTTAAGATACAGACTTTTTAAAAAGATACGAGTTTATAACCAATCAAAATCCAACATCACAACAATAATCGGTCAATTGACACTTAAAATGTATCAATTTTAATAGTTCATAGCCACTATTTACTTGGTAAATTTTGAATGTTTATGTACTTATTTTTCATTACATCCTACAACTGTTCAAGAACCTTGTCGTCAATCAACATCTTCGCACAAACACCGCTCGTCGAGTGCCATAGAAAAAATGTCGTAGAAGAAAAGTAGTGTATGCAACTCACATTTAATGACTATTAGACACTCGCCTACGGTTCGGGCCGTAATTCTCATACTCATGTCTTAATAGCCGCCATTAAATAATATTTGCATAATATACTATTTAAGTGATTATTTACGTAAGTATAGAGGAACGAATAAAGAGAACAGAGCAAGCTAAACATCAGAAGTATTTCATATCATGGAATAATAACGTCAAGGGTTCGGCATGGTTAAACACTTACATGCGTTATCCTTTTGTAAGATCGCGAAAAAACAAAATTGGGTATAGGTAGTGGGACTGGAGCCCTCCCCGCCCACGCTTGGTACGTCACTGATCATCCAATATCAAACATCAACTAACTTGCCGTGTAAGTTGTACGTATATAAGACCCTCGACCCTCGAAAACGTGACATAAATTCCACATGATGCTTATTAATATTGAAAATGTGCTCTTTTCGTCTTTTGCCACTTCTAGATTCTAGCACCTTCTTGTTTAGTCAAAGTGTCAGTGACCCCACATTTTATATCAATACGGTTCTAGGTGGGTTTTTGAAGTGATCGGTAAATATACACACGTGGGTCGCAAACGTCTACCCAGGTTTATTTAAGATTTAGGTTTTGGGATGTTAAATGTTTATTTTTAAAAATATTAAATTATATATCTCAAAGGAAAACAACGTGAATACTAAACATCTACCTACCTGCCTGCCATAAAATTGCAAGTATTTATGTAACGTAAACGAAAATAACTACATGATGAGAACAGTGGGTAAGAGGTGATTTAGACATATATGTTGAAACGATGCATCTTAGTGTCTGTCATATTATTAAATTGCCCATTATTATATGAGAAATGAATGAACCAATTGCGAACTTACTATCGAATTGTCGATAGTCTCCAATATTTTCAATAATTTCTGACATTCTTGAATCAGTTCTGAGAGCTGAAATTAACGATTTTTTTTGTAAAAGACATGAGTGCTTTCTACAAAGCCGAAATGACTTCCGAAATTAAAAAGCAGCTGAGGGCATAAATCATTTTTTGGATTAAAATGAAGACTCCAATGATGTTGTCCTTCATAAATTGATCTTTAGAGCTTTGAGTTAAGAAGCGTCTCGTTGATAAAGTCGTCTACCTATATGATATTGAATCAAACTTAATATTTCATTCTAAAACCATGTAAGAATTTTTAAACGCATACGTTTTACTCCGACAAAGTTCCTCTTCAGCAAGAACTTAAAAGGATGTTTCAGAACAAAGGGGAGGAAACGTTTAATTTAATTGCCACAAATCAAATATGGTACCTGCGCAATTATAGCGCCTCTTTTTTATTTACTATACTCTACTACGATACAATTAGGAATCAAATATTGAATAACATGGAGATTTAATGTTTATATCCATGCTTTTCTTATGTTCTAAAGAACCCCTGAGGATTTTTCCTTTTTTGCCGTGAAAATGAATAATTAGAAATTTCCTGTCGGGGACCAGGAGGAGTTCGGATTATTACTGTATGAAATTTTACAAGGTTGTTTCATTGCGTATTCGCGACATTTCCTTAAGCATTATCTCACTAGCGACATCTCGAACAAGTGTTTTTTAATGTTCAAAATATTTTAATAGTGCTTCTGTAAATATTTGTAACACTACAGTTGCAGTATTATAGTAATCTACTTGACAATTAGTTTAAACAACTACAAATTTGTCTCTTATTTTTTTAACATATTTTAAATTTTATTGTGACGTCTAGAAGCACTCCATATATTTCATTTACGGATACGATTGCATTCAATTTCTGCCATGCGGTAATGCCCGTAATAATGGTGTAATCTCTAGATTAAATACATTATATTATACCATTGAGATTACTGTATTTAATCAGGCGTAGCAATCGAAATAAATGTTTAATTTTATCGTTACTTTGTGTCACAAAATAATATATTGTTTTACTTATTTGTTTAAGATACGTCACAAATTTCAAATTATTTATAGTCTTAACAAGAAAACTGATAAGGAGCTGACGAACTTAGATTATAACGAATTTTTATGCAATGAAAACATGGGTTTTAATTTTAATACGTGTCTCTTTGCAAAGAAAGTGAGGCATTGATCTAAACTCAATCTTTTGTACGGCATTTACTTGGCTCTGGAAGCCTTTATTTTTGAAGATAGAAAAAAAAGATTTAAACAAAAGTTTTAGTTTTTTTTCCACATCATCTTTTGAAATTTTCAGGAAAAAAGATATCGCATCAAAAAATGGAAAAAATATAGGCAACTCCAACTTTTTAAATATAACACCCTGTATATTATGCGCTAAAACGGAAGATCTTTTTTTTCTGATTTCAAAAATATATATGTTGATGGGTATGGGTATGGGCTTTTTATTAATTAAGGGAGCACCCGCAATAAATGGATCTCAGCGCTATTAGGACCTCATCTTTGCGGGCATTATCATTTTATTCGATCCACTGTATTGCAGACATCCAACATCAATGCCTGTCTGGCTTACATTGACATCTTCTTCTTATTATTATTTTTCCTAATGTAGGACGCTGAACTGTATATACCATAAAAGTGCCTGGCTCTTTCTGTCCTAATCCTGTGATGCAGATGTCCAGCTCTCGAACCATCGCATCACTTCGGAGGCCTCCCAGCAAGTCTTGTTGTGTTTGGTTTCCCCTGTTTCGCTATTTTTACCAATCGGTCGTCGGTCATTCTTTCCACGTGATCTCTCCACTCTCGTCTTCTTTTCCTGGACCATCTTACTATATCTTCTATGTCACATCTATTCCTAATTTCTTCGCTTCTCTGTCGTATATCCTATTATTGATCTCAAGGTATATCCTGTGATGGATCTTACTACCCTCATTTCTGTCGAACGAAGCAGGCATTTCGTGGTAGTGTTCTCAGCTCTCGTTTGGACAGTATAGGACATAATGGGTCTTACACATGCCTTGTATATTCTTACTTTGCTCTTAATACTCATATATTTGTTTCGTAAAATTATGTCACGTAAGAATCCTGACATCCATTGTTGTTTGCTCCTTTACTTCCGCCTTGAGATTTCGGTTGCTGGTAATATTGCGTCCAAGGTATTTGAAGCTCATTGCCTGTTCAACACTTTGGTCTTATTTGGCTAGGGTTTTTTGGAGATCGTGGGTGACTGGGTTTTTTTGAGTGGAGACAATCATGTTGAAGCGTGCTACCGCCTTTTCGAATCTGTACATGAGTTGTTGTAAGTTGTCTTCATCTTCAGATACTATAACTGCATCATCAGCATAACAAACCACTTTTATTTCTTTATTTCCCATTTTATATCCCCTACCAACTGTTTTTACGTCCTTGATGATTTCGACCATGATGACATTAAATAAAATTGGACTGAGACTGTCGCCTTGTCTTATACCAGATGACACTAGTATTCTTTTTGACAGTCTGTTATCTGTTTTAATGAATGTTATGTTACCAGTGTTAAGTCTTTAATAATTTCTATGATCGCAGGGCTCAGATTTCTTTTCTCTAGTATTTCCAGTAAGTCAGAGAGTTTCACTATATCGTACGCTTGCGTGACATCTACGAGGCACATGAAATGAATTACCAAATTCATCACTTTTTTCTGTAATTTTGCATAAAATGAATATAGCGTCTATCGTCGATCTTATTTGTCTGAAGCCCTGTTGTTCTTCGCTGATTTCAGTTTGTACCACCTCTTCAGTGATTATTTGCGTAAGGAGTTTTAAAGCTGTGTTTAACAGGGTTATTCCGCGATAGTTGAGGTGTGCTTTTGATCCCTTTTTGAAGAGAGAAATATTTACACTTTCCTTCCATTCTTCTGGGATTCTGAGTGTGAATATTTTATTGTCAAAGTTATATAGTTCCTCACAGAGCACTTCTCAACCATAGTTAATCAGCTCATTAGGTATATTATCTAACCTGAGGCTTTTCTGTTCTTTAGTTTAGTGACATTCTTTTATTCTTTCTCTTGTAACAGAGCATCTAGTGATATTTGCTTCTGACATTTCTTCGTCTTCTGTTTTCCCATGTGTTGTGTTGTCATAAAGTTCGTGAAAATGTTTTTCCCATTCCACAGACCTATTAAAAACAATTATTAGAAGTATTAAACTGGCCCTCGGTACGGAATGAGAATGCGACGACCGTTTCAAGTTTGGGATTCCGTCACAATGGTTAAACGTTTCATCAAATCCCTTCCCCAATTTTGCCGAGAAGAAAATTGTTTGTTTTGATACCATGGTGGTCTGAGCTACACTGGACGTATACTCGCGTAGATCAAATCGTTCTCGAATCTCCCTAGGATGAAGAGGGATTCTCATATATGCCTACAGGGTGGCTCGATCCAAAGACCTACTCGCCATTCCGGTGAAAGAGAATGGAAAAGTGGAGACACAAATTTATCTGACTTGTAAAGGTTTAACGATAAATTATGCAAGAGCAATCTTCGGGTATAAGTATATCTAGAAATGGGGGTGCAAAAAGCCCTTAGATAATTAATCGCTCAACAATGTTCCAAGTGGACGTAGACGTTATTATAATCATAGCGTCAATAGAGGAAAAGGAAGGAAGAAGAGGAAGGAGGCTTTATATTGAGACACGCAGGCGATGCTTATAGCGCTCTGTTCATCCAGAACAGGATCGGTTCTGGTTTCGAAATGCGTAGATGCACTGAAACAATTGACACTAACCAAGATAGTTATATTTGTGTAAGTTCTTCGACATTGCGGGGCCCTGAGGAGGTAGAAGAACTTGCCAGACTAGGAGCTACTGACTCATACATATGATTGCAATCATTCGTAGGAATCATCAGGCAGCAAAGTAAGACGCTGAGTTAGCTCCTGAGTCGAGAGTGAAGATGCTTTAGTAGATAAAGACAGAACAGGGTTCAAACGGCTGGATGATATATTATCAATTTCCTCGTAAGAATATTAAGGAGGGACTGTCGACTAAAGAGACATATGGATATTTTGAACTTAGAAGAGGAAGAGAGAATCCCCTTCACCAGCTAGGTTTGGTGTCAAGCGTAATACTGCC
>MU181943.1:518229-558617 GCA_016904865.1 Pissodes strobi
TTTAACTTACGATTTTTCCATGGTTTGTGATTTGTCATTGGAGGGCATTCTTGAGCTAATTGACAAAAATTTGAAACCCATTAAAATAATTTTATAATTTGAGAGACAGAGAGACTAGTTCTTTCTCTATAAATTAACGAAAACCGCATTTTGTTAAGTTTCTTGGTAATTATTGATTCACGATTTTCCCATGGTTTACGATTTGTAATTTTTTTGGATGGCAACAATACAAAATTTGGACCTAATTATAATAATCTTATAATGTCAGAGTCACAAAAATTCATTCCTTCTCTATAGACTGGCGAAAACCGCATTTTGGTTAAGTTTCTTGGTTAATTTTTGACTAACGGTTTTTCCATGGTTTGCAATTTGTCATTTGTTTGTGGCGAGGGGGGGGGGGGGGGGGGGGGGGGGGGGGCATTCTTGGGCTACTATCAAAAATTTTGGACCTATTACAATAATATTATAATTTGAGAGTCAGAGAGATTCTTTTTTTTTTCTATAGGCTGAAGAAAGCCGCATTTTGCTAATTTTCTTGGTTAATTTTTAATTCATCATTTTCCGATAGTCCACGATTATTTTTTGGCAGGCATGCTTGAGCGACTATCAAAAATTTGAAACCCATTATAATAATTTTATAATTACAGAGTCATGGAGATTCGTTCTTTCTCTATGGACTGGTGAAAACCGTATTTTGCTATGTATCTTGGTTAAATTTTGATTCCCGATTTTCCAGTGGTTATCTACTGACTGTTGAAAACCGCATTTTGCTATGTCTCTGGTTAATATTTTTGGCGGGATATGCAAATGAATTTTATACAGTCCATCGACTCAGACATGAACATAATGCAACTTTCCTCCTACTTATTTTCTTCTTGAGGAGAAAGATTTGAATGTCTTAATGAAGCGATTGTATATACATCAATCCACCTAATTTACTAAGGAAAGCATTCAGTAAATTTTTTCGTGAGAATTCTTTCGAAACATTTCTACCCACACACTTTTGCAAAAAATACAGAAACATGGTTGGATTTGGAGTATGGGGGATACAGAACAGGGGTATTAGGTCAACTATAAATAATTCAAATCGGATCACTAATGTGTCTGTTCTTCCATCGATGATGAAAATAATTCAACTTTCCTCCTTAACAAACCTATTTTCGTCTTGAGAAGAAACATGAATGCCCCCCAAAAAATACCAAATTGCAAACTAATCGAATGAAAAATTAACCAAGATACATAGCAACACGCGGTTTTTGCTAGACCACAGAAAAAGAACGAATCTATCTGACGGATTTCACCAGTCCATAGGAAAGAATGGGCCTATAAATATATCATTCAGTCTTTTGGTGACAATGTTGTCGAAATTCGTCTACTGAGATAATCTTGCAAAAAGTCCAAGACACAAACATATAGCTTCGAAGAGAGCCCCCGTCAAATGACCAGCAATTCGGATGCGCCCAATCGAATTGCTTCGCTCCGATATTCTATGTCAAGTGCAAAAACCCCAATTTATCAAAAGAAGCACCAAACCAAACCTAATCAGTGGGGAAAACCTAACCTGCATTAACCTGAATTAAAAATAATAACCCGGATGTCTTCAGGATGTTTTTTTATTCAGACGATGTGCATAAATGATTGTGATCATTCCAAAGTGTTTAAATTTTTAGCATCGCAATAACCATTCTGAAGCAAGTAAATTCCACCTACTTAATGAGGTAAACGTACTCACTGAAATGAAGTCACAGTGCTCAATAATCACCAGAGGCAAGGTTCGGCAAGGTCGGTGACCAATCTTCTCGATTTTCGATTCAAAACTGCTTCGAGAACCACTTTCTGTTCGTACTCTGTTACCTCGGATGGTCTGTTTATTGCCTTTTTATTGCTACCCATATTTTGCATGCGCGTTTTTAGAAGGTGGATAAGCTACCGGAATTACTGCGTTCTACTTAAATTTAATTATACAGTTTGTATGAAGTCGATTATTTTTATGTAGCGTCGAGCGTACCGTATAATTTGTATTTGGGATTTTTTTTTTAATTTACATTAACTGCCTTTGTTACATACCCACCTAAAGCACTCATTACTGAGTGATAATCAAATACTTTGTCAAAGCAATATTAACAAATCGCATCATTATCACAAAGTTGAGTAAAAAATTCCTATATTCCTCTTAACGACCAGAATTTATTCAGCATACGCTTGGGGCCGTGCTATTCCGTTTACACCGTAAAGTTATAAAATATTTACTAAACTAACCCTGGAAAAATATTTAACGACCATCAAAAATTAGTCAACTCTCTCTATTTATATATGTCAGAAACGGACGTCGTTAAGACCAAAACAAGCTTCCTTATAAATGGGATCCTAACATATTAAAAAATTACCTGTGCCCTCCTCTGGTCGTACGTCAACGTAATGGTAACATGCCCTTCTTTGCCATCCTCGATCTTCAATACGGTACTTTCAGCCAACCTTAGTGCAGGACTCTTCTCAGCAGACTGGATGAAGTCTTCAGTCCTCATCTCTTCAATTCGTTTGAACTCGCCATTGGCCAGCTGTATCAGCTGCCCTTTCTGAAAGTTTGTTGGAACTGTATTGTTGTTGTGGTGCTTTTTTGGAGATCGTGGAGGTGATATGGTGGCTGCGAGCCTTTTTCGACCCTCTGAAGGCTTTTGTAAATCCAACGGCATTGTACGAACAGCGTCTTCGGGCCTGGTCAGTATTCTGTGCTTCATGGATCCTTCTTTGCCAGAAGGAACTTTGAAACTTGGGCTTTGAGGATGGGGAGAATGTGGTAATGGCGGGAGCGCCGTTGAGGTAATGGGTGAAGTTCTCTTATCTCCCCTTAGAATGCTTCCTTGACACGGTTTGACGATGGAAGAGGGCGGACTAAAAGTGGCTGGTGGCGAGAGAAACGTTGCAGTGCTACTAGCCGTTGGCGTGGCAGGAGAAAATATCTCCTGCGGACTCAAAGGTGTCGGAGGGAAAGTGGGTGTTCTCAACATATACGGTTGCTGGCATAGCGATGCATAAGAAAATGGGTTGTACTGAGGACTGTGCTGAAACAATCTGTATGGAGAGTAAGGAGATAAAGGGTCTTCCTTGACCTCTTCCTTCGGTTGAGTGAGGTTCACCGGAATGGCAGAAGGAGGTGGCGAGGGATACTTGCTGATTGGTCTTGAAGGTGCTATTCTGGTGCCGTTTGGGTATGTGGTAGCAGGCATTCCATTATAACTTCTGTAAGGAAGAAATATTGTTGTTTGTTCCTGAGTACATCTGAGGGAGAAAGAATAATAGTGTAAATAAAATTAGTATGATTGCCGTGAGAAAAAAATGTTCTCTGTTGGATTTTTCATATCAATATCTAAAATTTATTCGTAAAATGGGAAACTTCTAATCAGAATTCGCGAATCCGATCCCCATTATATATTTTTTTTAAGTCTAAAGTATCTTCACTTAGTCTCCTGCAGATATTTTAATTCTTACTTCTAGTATCTAGTTCGACAATGTCGTAGGTCTTAGTATGATTCTGCATGTTTTGAATTCGATAAAATGGATAAACCTTATGAAATAGGAATTTACGTGTATGTAGTAGGGAAAATATCTGAAATCTCAAATCTACATTGCCTTGGATACAGCAAAATTTTTGAATATGGTATAATTTATTTAGGAATTCTGTTGTACTAGTCGTTTGTGGTAGAGAATATGACTATGGTGCTTTACCACGACATTCTATTAAAATGGGTTCTATGGTAGGTCCGAGGGTAGGTCCAAGGAGAAATCTCCAAACAAGCTAGGTGGTTTCGATCAAAAAAATAAATCATGACCTCGACATTATTTACGTAAGAAGAAATTATGAAAAGACTTTTGTCTTTTGTACAGTAATGTAACATGCTGAAGTTGTTCTAGATACTTATGTCTCAAAGCAATCAGTACCTTTCACCAAATCTAAATAGGAATACTTGACGGTATTTTTTATTTGATGAGTTTCTCCGAGAGTTTCTCCTACAACAATTTCGAAAATACAACTTGGAAAACATTGTTTCTTAACGACGGACACAGCAGTTCATGTAAAATATTGTATTGGCAGAGATGAAGATTTAGTCTCGGATTTAGTTTTTTTCCTAAGAGTATTTCTGTGTACGAACCCAAGACATAATACATGCAGATATATGAAATACAAAAGTGTTAATATTTACCTTGTTGCGGGAGGCAGTAATTTCGGAGCAGGCCTGAGAAACACCTCTGATGGTTGCTTCGGAGGGTTCCGGCTCCAGGGTTCCGAGTAGGTCATGTAAGGCAGTCGTCCTTCTACTCCGGCGGAAATCATCGGCCCAATGGCCTTTTACAGCCTTCCTGTAAGAAAAAAATTTTGTTATAGTAGGTATGTAGCATCTAGAAATACTAAGCCGTTATCATGCACTGCAGTAAATATATCATCAATATATGCATGCAATTTATCCACCATGAAAGTAATATCGGTGAGCTGGTAAAAAACATATTATTGATAATTTTTGTAGTAGAATGACTCTGTGTTAGTCGAATTCCAATTCATTTTGTTTATCTGAGAGTATACAAGCTTATGATTACGAGGAAGAAAAATAATAACATAATTACAAAATATAAGAATAAGATCCAATATCATGTTTAGAATTGCCAATATGAGCATCAACAATAATATCATCGATAAATATAATTCTTATTTATCCGTCTTTATTTGGGTTCCGGGCATGACCCGGTCAAGTCATTTATTGCTAGTGCCAATCAAACTTCTACTAAAGTAAGAAATCAACGACACAATGATCTTTCACAAAGTGATTGAAAGAGAACAATATATACTTACTCGGATAATATATAATTCGACGTAATTCCAAGTGTCGTCAGTTATATTTTTCATATTTATAATTTCCCGTATTAGAGCCAGGAGCCACGAATCATTTCATTGGAATATCATTCATGTTATAGGCGACATCTGCAATCTTTTCTACGAAAACTGAAGGTAAACTGTTGAATAAACGATTCAATATGCATTCCTGATACGATAAACAAGTCTTCAATACGTCAACGCAATATGTATCGATTTCTAGTCTAGTATGATACGAATGTTTTAATGACCTCGATCGCTTGTGTAGTTTATCATTCTAACGTCGATAGTTTTTTAATGAAACGACTACGAGTAGTAAAAAACATTTTATGGATCGCTCGACATCTGTTGAATCGCCATTGAAACCTTCCTTTCGTTTTCCTTTATTAAAATATAGCAATTATTAAGAGTTTTTATGTAATTAATGCCATTGATGAAGTAAGACGTTCAATTATATTCTCGAGTTTATAGTTTTTTTTTCTGGTTTCATTAATGTTCATCAGTGTGACGGTTCTATAACACTAAAAGTAAAGGAATATATTGTTTTTATTAAACTGCAAGTGATATGAGGAGATGGGATGCGAAAATTGACATTTTACTCGACATTTTATTTACTCGACATTTTACTATGCAGCTTTAGCTGCTATTATTTCCTCTTCAAGAGAAATTATTTTATATCATCAGAGCAACTGACCTTATAGCAGCTTTAATTGTTGCATATTTAAATACAATTAGTTTAAAAAATATGCAAAACTAAAATTTTCTTTTTCCTATGTCTAGGCAAACAATGACCAAAATGTCGATAAATCATGAAAGCCTTAAATTTTATAACCATTTAAACCAGCCTTCTGCAGAAGCTAGGATCTTTTTTTTTAACTCAACTGCCCTCTTTTCTAATCGTTAATTTTTATTTATTTTGTGAGCTATATTCCTTATCCTTAAAATTGTTTATTTTTTAACATAAATTTAATTTTACTTTCGTTTGTCCAATACAATAACATGGAAAATGTGCTGTGCGTGTTAATAGAATCTTATCTTTCAAATAGCAATCAATGTGTATGTATAACAAACAATGGTAAGGAGCACATCTCTCAAGCTACACAGATCAAGCAAAGAGCGCCCTAGGGTTCCATTCTGGACCCTATCTTCTTTTTATTGTATGTCAATACTCTGAGCGAGGAATTGGTGACTGGTCTGGTTTCGCAGTATGCTGATGACACATCTGTGGTGCTGTCTGCACTGGACTTATCTGAACTTTCAGAGAACTGCTCAGCGGTGGCTAACCAAATGCAGAAATGGTGCAAGGGAAGCTGACTCCGGCTGAACTCCGACAAAAGAAAACTTGTCTGCTTCAGTAAACAACTAAATAAAAGCAATTCCCTTTATGTGCATTTGAATGGCATGTCGGTTTCAGTTGTGGAGGGTGTGAATTTTTGGAAGTTCATCTTAGTTGGAATATACACCTTCAGAAGTTACAATCCAAACTAAATAGTAACTGTGCTTTAATTCGTAGACTCAGAAAAATTTTATCAATAAATTCAATACGACAATATAATTATGCCAGGGTACAATCTATTATTAATTATAGCATCTTGTTTTGGGAAAAGTCGCAGTGGGCACTCGAGGTGCTTAAAGCGCAAACGCGTATTGCACGCTGCTTTCTTAGGTTACATTTTCGGGACACTTATATACGGTACTTTTCTCAACTGGGATATTTTATGTATCTTGTAGTGTGTGTAAAAGATTCTCAGAAGCGTTTTAGCCAAACTATAGTAATTATTCGAAGTGTCTGTCGATTGTTACCAGGGGCAGGGACCATCTTAGCCTACCCATTCACTCATCAGCATTTTTCAAGAGGGGTCCCCATTACATGTGTGTCAAGGCTTCTAATTTATTACCCCCTCGGCTAAGCTCAACGGAAGGTCTAGAAAAATTAAAAAAAAAAACTACGTTTTTTTTTTGGAAAAGTGTCTTTACTCATTTAATTTTAAAACTGAATTCTAGTCAACTTTCATTTTAACTATGACCTACAATTACAGTTACAAAGTATTTATATTTTAAAGTAAATTATAATGTTGATTTTAAACAAGTGGTGTGGTGATATTATAAAACATGTTTTCCATTCTGTTGTTTTTTTATAAGTAGTGTACTTTTAAGTATTGTTTTAGGCAGTGTAGCTTGCCTTTGTTTTGATACCTAGAAATTTCAAATTGGGATTTTATCGGTCATATCATTTACAGTTGGTGACGTTGCTGTGTCTTGGTGAGATTTTGCTGGCAATAAAAGAATTCATTTATTTATTTATTTTTAATTTGGCATTTTGTTGAGGGTCTTTTTTATTAGTTATGTTTAATCACAGTTAGTATTGGACTCAGAGATTTATTTAATTAAATGTATATACTACCTGAAATGTTTCTTTATAATAATAATAATACATGCCTTTTATTCAGAAAAAAATATATACCTAATAAATATATACAATGAATTTTGTATAACTGGCGAAGTCATCTATAGAAATATACTAGATGAGCGAGCATTCCAAAGGTGAAAATTAATAATATAATAAAGATAACCATTCAAAAACTAAGAAATCTATTTAATAATTACATAATATAATTGTGTAAAATTAACAGGTAATCGGAATGAAAACATTACGTATCAAAAAATTATTACAAAAGCAGATCACTATACATTATTCAAGAAAAAACTTGTGAGTATCTATACAAGTACGGGAGACTATATTAACTAAAGTGACCAAGAATGTACAAAACATAACCAGTAGATAAGAGCAATTTTAATCGTGTAGGGTAATTCCGGGAGAGATAGCCCGACAGGTTAGATGGCCCTTTTCAATATTTCCCAGAATTTTATATTCACGTTACTGTTACTTTAGCCACCTCTTTTATACATGTCGTGTATATCGTGCTGCATTTCCAGATGATTTTTGTGCAATTTTGGCCACCCTCTGTTCTTGGCATCAAGAATGAATTAAAAATAAAGTTTCATATAGAAAAACTATAAAAAAAACACAGGTTTGCACCAACTTGTGAATGTGTCAGAGTAATGGCGTTTCACTTGGCAGAACAGCTTAGAAGTAAACACACATTTAATAAAGACAAGAAGCTTGACTGGTTAAATATGTTTTTACAATGAAACCCAGACTTGAGTGTTAGAACAGCTGAGAGTGTATCACTAGCCCGCTGCAAAGGAATGAATAAAAATGAAGTCTGGACGTACTTTAATTTATTGGAAACAACATTAACGGAAGCTGATTTAATAAACAAGCCTGGTCCCATATTTAATATAGACGAGACAGGACTACAATTGAACAATAAGCAGGGTTATGTTATTGCAGGGAAAGGCTCAAGAAACAACATTGTTCCTGTTGGGGAAACACCCCAACAAGTGTATTAACTTCAAATGAAGAAAAAACTGTTTAGAAACATAATCTTTAAAAAAATAATAAAAAAAAGCAACGGGGTTTGAACCCGGGCCGTCCAGGTGAGAACCAGTTGTCTAAACCTCTACACCACGAGAGCTCTTGAGATAAATCGATTGCATCACGAAGACATATTGTAATACGAGATGGATCGACCAATAGGAGAGGTCGATTTTTACATAGTGCACTATTTGTGTAAAGGATCTTAAAATGCTCACCCGATAGAGCTAAATGTCATTTTGCCATTTCGATTGGGGTCAATCCAAGCGTTTTCAATTTAATATATTCGTGTCTCCGTCAGTAAACAGCAGTGTGTAAAAGAAAGAAAGAAGATGTTTTCCCTCTCTTAGATAAAAACTGACGCGTAACTTTCCCGCGTTCTTGTCCTTCCCGAAATTGTAAGAAAGATCATATTTCAGTACAGTTAAAATACTCACTCGAGCAACAGCTAAGTTGCTGTTCGCTGTCATTTCGCACCAAATAGGCCATTTTCTAGTTTTCTTTGCACAGATATTGGAAATATCTGGTGTACCTCAGTTATCTTTGTCCAAGCTTGGACAAATACCTCCTTTAGGCGTTTTTAACGCGATTGTGAGACTACAGAATCGTAGCATCTCTCGTCCAGAAGAAGTGAAAATGGCGGATTAACGTTGCTGGTCGAATAACTCTTGTAAGCAAGGTGAAAGCTGGTGGTTTACGTAAACACAAAAATTAAGTTTGGAAAGTAACTAAGTAAACTCTCTCCCCGTTGAAGACAGGTAAAGCAGAGTCAAGGTGCAAAGGTACGCTGTGTGAAAGTTGCTAAGTTGGAGAACTAAAAGTATTAAAATAAGAAAGATAGAAAACTCATTTTTAAATCAAACAATCAAGGCTTTTTAGTAGATATTTCTAATTTTAAGAAACCTTTTTGTAATATTAGTTGTATGCTTGAATGAACGAATGCTTGCAATTATTATAAGAATTGTACATGTAATTTCTATTTAACATAGAAAACGCTGTTTACTTATACCTATAATATTCAAATGCAATTTACACCTGCATTATTAAAGTAAATTAAACCGAATACATGTTTCAATTCCTCTCACTACCCTATAGTAATACAATTCATTAAAAGTGGTTAATTAAGATACCACACCCTTCTTTATGGTATTAAACAATAATAAAATCACTTGTTTATCCCGATCAGTTGATCCCATTACATCATCTGAAAAGGGAGAATAATCACAGATATTTCGTGTTGTAATGCAGAGGGTTTTTATCTGGGTTTTTACATACCATGCAGCTGAATATTCAACGGGAAAAATAAAAAAGCCGAATTCGAAGATGCTATGCCTCCGGCCTCAATTGTAGATATGAAAGAAAAATCAGCTTATAACAACACTGATTTGATGCTTGCCAGGTTAAAGAAACAATTTATTTCCCGTAAGCCGGAAGGAAATGTTCTACTTCTAGTGAAAGGTCATGCTAGCCATTGTAATTCTGCAGAAATACTTGAATAGATCGATGTTATTATTCTCTTTTGCTTACCTGACCATACCACGCAGTTTCTTCAGCCCTTAGACACGTGGTTCTTTAAGAACCATCAAGCATATTTTAATAAAGAATACATTTTGTAAAATCAAATCCTGCTAGCATCGTTTGCAATTTAGACAACTGTTATCAGAGGCACGGTCGAAAGCAGCGATGATTGATAATGCTATGTCGGCTTTCAAATCAACAGGAAACTGTCCTTTCAATCCTGAGGCTACACCAGAATATGCCTACTTGGGGTATGAAGAGGAGGAATTAAATAATACAGGTTAGACTAAATTCATAGACGTAGATCTAAACGTGACGTCTTTTTTTACTTCCAGTTAACGCCATGGAACCTTATAAAATCAGTCAAACAGCAGACCAAAAAATGCCATCCACCTCAGCCTCGACTTGCGTCTTAGAACCAGAACCACAACTAGAGTTGCCAAATACCGATCAAGACAACCCCGTTAAAGACAATCTCGATCAAAACACTCCCGGAACACTCCTTAACAAGTTCTCTCCGGTGCTCAGCACCTCTTCAGCTGGCATCCAGAAATTACGAAGAAGGGCAACGCAAGTAGCAGCTATATTAACGTCCCCAGACTAGATTGAAAAAAGAAAATCTGCTGTTGAACACAAGAAAGAAGAAGAACAGAGAAAAGAATTAAAGAAAAAGGCTTTATTGACCAAAGAGAGTAAAGAAAAAAAAAACAAAAAATGGAAAAAGAAGAATCATCCACAGACGATGATATGTCAGATGAGTTGGTGACTCACTCTGATGAAATTATCCTAGAAGAAGAAGACGAGACAAAATACCTTGGGTGTGGTGAAAAATATAACGATATCACGAAAAACGATGATGGAATCAAATGCTTGCACTTCCAGAGATGCTTCCACGAAAGCTGTTCAAAGTATTTAAACCTCTGTGACCTATATGGCAAAATATTGTAAAAAGAAGAAGTGTAGCCATGTCATCTATGGACAATCTTACCCTACATGAATGGGCCAACTAACCCATAGTAGACGGGAGAGTGGGCCCAGGTGACCATTTTTAAAAGAATATTTTTTAAGCTAGCTGTTTGACTTTTCGTTAAAATACTATTTATAACCTAATGTTATCTGAGTTCTGATGTTAAACAAATATTTTGCATTCAATTATCCCTTTAAGTTTAAATTTTATGCCATTTAAAAAAAAGGAGAGTCAATCTCCCAGACTTAGCCCAAATTTAACATAATTAATAATTAATAATTTTTATTTGAAAGCATTAATATTTAAATTCAAAAATTGCTCAGGTATCGAATTACAATAATGAACACCATTATCTGAAAAACCGCACCAAAACATAACAGTTTGTGACATTTAGGTTATAAATATCATGACGAAAAAATAAGCTCTCTCGAATGGAAACAGGAGAAGCATGATCATTAATAATCTTTACTAAAAAGCTCCTAAAATGGAGTTCTCTACGAGCATCTATTTCTAACCAATTTATATCTATATTAATGTGATACATGTTCAAACCTTGTGAAACCGTACACGAAGCGGATGCACGAATTTTGAACCTTCTGTATACGGAATTTACTTTCTTGGTTCAAGCAAAAACCATACACAAAGTCACAATAATTGAAATTAGGTAAGACAAGGGATTCACACAGACCTTATTGAAGATATGTCTGTTATGATAAAGCATGTTTAATGAAGAATATGTTTTTTGAAAAAATGGCTTTTAAATGTTCCTTCAACCTAAGCTGACCATCTAATGTCAAACCCAAATACCTTGCAGTATCTACCTATTTTATTCTGGACCATTCATATGTACTATATTAAGCCTTTCTTTCAAAAAATTTACTTTATTTTTAATACCAAAAATCATCAAACATGATTTAATAGGATTTAAGGTAAGTTTATTACCTGGACCTGGTTTATGTTGGACTCAGTCTCTTTGTAATTATCCGCATCAAAACAACAATATACTTGCGCATCATCTGCGAACGGCTGTACTTTGCAATGTGTCATAGAATTAGGAATATGAGAGGTATTAATAAGAAAAAGTAACAGACCCAAAATGGAACCCTGCGGCACCCCAGAAAGTTTCTCAACTGAATCGGAATATTTATTACCCAAAAGAATCCTTTGAAATATGTTAGACAAACATGAGTTAATTAAAAGAAAAGACTCGGCCAGAAAGCCGTAATATTTCAGCTTAGTTGAGCTTAGGTACGAGAAGATCATGATGAATTGCATCAAATGTCCTCGAAAAGTCCAAAAGCATCAATAAACTAATCATACCTTTATCGCATGCGCGTATTACATCCGTGACATTTGCTAAATGCCATGGAAGTGCTATTATGTAATGGTAACATACCTTTATCTTTCTTTTTTGTAGAAATAACTAAAGTTTTTGTCAGTACTTTAGTACTATAGAAATCGTTTCGTTATTTAGTAGGTATATTCCCTCTTCTCCAATGTGATTTTATCCAAATTGATTGATTGATAATATTCATCACTAATTTTCGATGAATGTCACCCTCCAGTCTGATCGGAAATCGGAAATGAAATAAATTGCTGTTTCTTGTTAGATTGGAAATTGGATGGCAGACTTAAAATGAAAGCACTTGCAATTACTAAAATCCGCACAGTCTGGCAACGTGGCTCGTAGTAACGATTAAACCGAGCCGCGAGTACAAGGCGAAGGTTACATCACATAACCTTACCCAATGAAAGCGAATCAGCGAATGCGGGGCGCGTCGTTAATAAAACTTTGAAATTGTATAGCATGGAGTGGTTTTTTTTTCTATGCATGTTTACGAAAAATACGTAAATTATTGCATAGTTTCATTGATAAAACTACAATGTTGTAATTTCTACAATGTACATAGTACATATACCATTATTTACTTAAGTGACAGTGGCGGGATCGAGAAATTTAAAATAAAATCATAATAAAGGAAAGAGGAAAGGGGTCTCGGCATTTCTTATCCTCTCCTATTCTTGTGAGTTATGGGATAAAATCTGGTTAATATTGGCAACTACTATTAGCCACGTTGGCATTTTATAACTGAAAATATTGTGTGGTAAGCGTTTTTAGGGATTCAGATTTTTTCTATTTTTTATGCCAACGTTTAATATTTTATGGTCATTTTAAATTAACTTATCGTTTAGAAATATTTAAAATGTAAAACACAAACGCGTACATTTAAGAACAAAATTGTACGAAGATGTAAAAATGTGCACTGATGCTAAATAATAATCATTGAAAGTTTGTTGCCATTATGTGGTTAAAAAATGGTGATTTTATTACTTTCGATTAGTCTGGGAATTGCCCTATACTTATCTATCCGAGTTCTTTGTTGCTTATTGCCGGTTTTTAATAAAATAATGAGCTGTCTAAATGCATTTTTATTCACTGTCCGACGCTATATAATTTTTATATGCAAACCTCTTCCAGGATAGTCGCCATTAGGGACGCCACCCGTCCTTTCCTAGGAAGGACAATCGTTTGTCGAGGCCTAATGTCCCGTCATATTTTTTTAGCTAAAACTTTCCATTTTGCGGCCATTGTCGACGTAGACCAAAAGTCAGAACTCAGAACCGACCAAACTTGAATCAAATGAAAGCACTGTAACCTGTAAGGTAATAAATTTTATGGCTTTGAAGCAAGGCAGAAATTGAAAAATCTTAATTTATAACGAAAACATCTTCTAGAATCTTGATTCAATTTGCTTTTTTAAAAAGCCATTGACTACCTACAAAAAAGACTAGTTTTTTCCTGAATAAAATTGGTTGAATACTTACCATTTCAAAGTTGAGTTTAAAACAACTAATTACTGCTGAACTTTTAGTTACTGTTAATTTTATGGAAACACGTAAACATTTCTATCATATTATTAAGCAAAACAACGAATTAATAGAAGCAGCAAAAGGTAATGAAAAACATAAATTTAAATTTAATACATAAGCATTTTAGGTGATTTTGTTTGCAGTAAATTGGCTGGTCCGTTAATAAAGAATTTGAAGAGTTCGTAACACTTTTAAGCTCTATATATATACAGGCAAATAACTGATATACTCAGGCTGCTATAAATATGTATATCTTAGTTTATGACAGCAAGTAATATCTGACAAACAAATTTAATCCCACAAACGTAGGCAAAAATTTACGGAACGCCCATGGCATGGACCATTTTGTACCTTTTTGCCACTGAAGTTTAAAATTTTTACTCTCTTTAGAAATAGAGTATAATAGAATAAAACCTGTTTTCTACATGTAAGTAGAAAGCTGCGTGTTGCACGTTGCGCATCCTGCTGGCCCTTAGCTTAACTTATTAAGGTTAAAAACGCAATACATTTAAATACAAAACTGTCGTGATAATGAGGACAGGCTGTACCTTTTATACCATTTAGCTTTCAATGAGGAACGTTTTAATCAGGTCGTCTTTTACTTTCAAGATTAGCTCTGGAAAAGTTTGCGCCCCGAACTAGCTCCAAGGGTGAAACAGAGCAAGTGTAGAATAGAGCTGCATCGATCTGGACCAGTCGGGCTGTGTGTCAGTAGGTCGTCTAAAAATGTGTAAGTCCCCTAGCTCATTCAATACCTGGACGATGCTAGCGAAATAAATAAACTCTGACGCGAGGGGAAAAAGATAAAGGAATAGAGTTTTAGGGATGGGGAGAAAAACTATATTGGAAGAAATATTGGTTTATATCTGAGTGTTGTACAGGGTGGCCCGTTTAAGAGGGGCCTATACCTTATCTCGAAAACTACGGCGGTTGGAAAAAAAATTTAAATACAAAAGTTATTCCTTATTTTTTTATATTGTTTTATTCGTCACTTTTTTATATACAGGATGGTCAAAGAAAGTTACACTTTTTTAAATGAAACACCCTATATTTTATAACATTTTTGGATTCTACTTAAAATTCTTCAAGTTTTGTTATATGTGTGGGGAAGTTATAGTGAAATCACAAGCCAGATCAGTTTCTGAAAATGTGAAAAAAAAACTATTTCATGTATTTAGGTGTTTTAATCGAACATCAGGACAAGCAGTGGGCTCCCCATATGTGTTGTGTCAGCTGTAGCGAATCATTGGTGCAGTGGATGAAAGGGGAGAGAAAAAATAAGCCTTTTGCAGTTTCAATGGTATGGCGAGAACCTACCAATCATGTTGACCATTACTATTTTTCCATGACAAAAACTGAAGCTTATTCCAAAAAAGTAAAGAGCAAGATAGAATATCCGAATTTGCCTTCTGCTATAAGACCTGTCCCTCACAATGCAGACTTACCAGTACCAACTGCTTCTTTAGATCGGCAAGATATTGTTTTGGGAGATAATGGAGATAATAGGCATCATATGACAGCTGAGAAGAACAGTGAACCAAACCCATTTTTGTACAAGGTCCCAGTTCCGGCGAGCCGCATTTGATTGTTCAAAGTAAGTTAAATGATTTAGTATGCGATTTAGGGTTATCCAAGTAGCAGTCAGAGCTTCTTGGGTCTCGTCTTAAAGAGTGGAATTTCAAAAAGACCAAAATTATGACTATTAGGATAAGAAATGCTACGTTTTCTGCATTTTACAATATGGAAAATGCGTTATGTGCGTGTACTAATATCGATGGTTTAATGCAGGAACTCGATATCGAAAATACTCCCTGTGAGTGGCACTTGTTTATAGACTCATCGAAATATAGTTTAAAAGCTGTGTTATTACATAATGGAAATTTAAAACCATCTATACCTGTGATCCATTCAGTGACAATGAAAGAAGCCTATGAAAATATGCGCATCCTTTTAGATAAAACAAACTACAACCGACACAAATGGCAGATATGTGGGGATTTAAAAGTTGTAACAATTTTAGTGGCTTCAGGAAGGATTTACAAAATATTGCTGTTTCTTTGTTTGTGAGACAGTCGTGCAGTGAATGAACATTATGTCTCGAAAATATGGCCGGAAAGGAGTAAATTTCACCTTGCCTCTCAAAATGTTAAGTATGTGCCTCTTGTAGATCCAATAAATGAACTTTTGCCTCCTCTTCATATTAAACTTGAACTGAAGAATAACTTTGTGAAGGCTAGGAATAAAGAGGGTAAAGGATTTAAATACCTAAGACAAAACTTTCCCCAGTTAAATGACGCCAAATTAAAAGAAGGTATTTTTATTGGGCCACAAATTTAAAAAATGCTGGACGATCTTAATTTTATAGAATAGCTCACCACTAAAGAACTCAGAGCTTGGAATTTATTTGTAAGTGTAGTGGTAGTGAGGGGATTTTTATGCAACAATATCGATGCAAACTAAGAGGGAGTAGGGACTAGTTAATTAACTTTTAGACCCCTACAAATCGCAGCGTTGCCGAATGTCATTATAAATTTACTTTCTCCATTCTCCTTTATTATTTTTTTCTTAAGAAGGGTGAAAGGTTCCATCAAGATATCAGAACAATGAAAATTCGGTACCAAAGTGCGATGGGATCCAGCCATGATGGATGATGATTACTCTTGGTTTTTGTAAATAAAGAAGGTGTGACACAACATAAAAGGAAAAAATAAATTAGTGTGTTTCAAATAAATATTTTGACGTTTACTTTTTTCTAAGATGTTAATTCAATGTAAATTATACATCTAGTCGATATGCAGGGTTAAAAAATTTGTAAACAACTTTTTCAATGAATATTAAATGGAGCTCTTGTATATGTGGTTTGTTTAATACCGGTTTGATGTAACAAGAACACCTTATGTATTAAAACTTCTTTGGACCATTTTCGTATTTAAATAGGTTCATTCTACTACATTATGCTTTTCAGCTTATTGTTACAAGAAAACAATTTCTCGATCAGTGTAATCTAGCAGTACAGGAGATCGTTGCGTCATCAGATAAGAGAGTAAATTTAAATTTATATATGCTAATGAACGTGATAGTAATACGAATAATACGTTTAGTTCAAATAATGTACACACTGTATTATTATTGCACGCAGTAAATTTTACATTGTTCTTCCCGCTCGTCGCCAATAAATAATGTTTATTTTTTATTATGGTAATTGACACAATTCAGCTGTAGGATGTCTATTGTTTCTGCTGTGTGGGACGGTTTTATTTTGGTCGACAGATAAGCACATTCGTTATATCAGTTTTTTGTTTTAGCTTTAATTTCATTTGCTTTAGCATCCGTTGTAAGCCGATATAAATCATCCTCTAAACAAATTGTGGGCTCCAAAGTTTTATGAATAAGCGGTGATGTCATCGGTATAGGCAGTCTACTAATTACCGTTTCAACTTTAATGGTTTTAATTGCAATTTTAAATTGCTCGCTTGTTACAATAAAACCGGATTGATTTTAATAAAATGTATAATATACTATCAGTAAAGTCAAAGGGAATATAAATCACAGTTGATGAGATCGATTGGTACGAGGACGGTTCTAAAATGGAGGACGAAAGCGTTTCTTTGGCCCTTGGAACGTATGCAATATTTTTCCAACGTGGTTAAGATGATACAGTGGTAAATAATACATATATAGGCTGAAATCATCATGACCTCGAATAGAGGCCGTCGTATAGGAGTAATCCAACTTTATATCAGGTTGCAATTGAGTACCTGTTAGTGATCGTTACAGCTCTACTGTAATGGTATTGCATATGCTATGAGATTTAGTCTGTATCGGCAGAGAAGCTAATGTTTGATTTTTCTATAGGATGGTCTTTGTTGCTTCTTGTTCCATACCTTTGGCGCTTGAGCCAAAGGCACAGATTACTCCTGAAATCTGTGCCAAAGGTATGGATGATCTATATTTACTTTGGTGTATGTCAGCCTACCAGTTTGAGGATCTGTGTGCTAGGCGTTAATCACCTAAAACGACAAATAGTTATATTAGAACATGATCCCCAAAAATCAGCTAACTCAAACTACAGGCATGTAAACTACCTTCGTGCAAAGAAAAAGGTTCTGTCACCTGCCATTCTGGTCGAGTGCCAGTGGCACCATGCCTTAAGGTCATATTTTCTTATGAACACAGAAATATTAAAGTAACTATTTCCCTTTCCCATTTACCAAATCGTTAAGATTTTTCCCAGGATTTACCAAGAATTGAAGAAGATGAAACATCCTGCTACACTTTCAAGACTTGTTCTTTTAGACCTTCTAAAGGAGTTTAAAGAAATGAAACAAAAAAAAATCACCGTCTTCATTTTTGTTGGAATTGGAATTGATTGCAAACCTAGAGGGTGGAAGAATATTTTAAACACAAACTACAAACTGTGTTAGGAATACAAAAGTTAGCAAACTCTTAAGCCACGAATTAACACACCTTACGGAATTGAGAGTTTGCCGATTTCTAGGCTTTATTATTCTTAAAGCCAGTGGCGCACCCAGGGGCCAGGGCCTCCCTCCAGCCTGTATAAAAAACTATGGCATCAGGGCGTGGCACCCCAATTTTTTTAGCACAGCCTATGTTGCCCCCCCCCCCCCAACATACATTCTGGGTGCGCCACTGCTTAAAGCAGCTCTTGAGCTTAACCTTTCTACAGATGTTGCCGTCTTGGACCTGCAGCAAGTTGCTGCACATCCAAGAAAGTCCTTAGCCATTTTGGACAACGATGGGTAAACAATTTTGCGTCTTTTCCACCAAGGAAGTATATTCTCACAATTATCTACTCTAGACTCATTTACATAATATGTTTCAGTTTCCTATTTCCAAGATCCACCATTATTAGCTTTGTTTAATAGGCAAGTAATATCTAAGTTAAATTCCTTGTCACCCACAGCATCCTTTTTTTCAAGATAATTATCGTATTTCGTATATCGTTGCCACAATTATCAAATTACTTAGCTAGAAAAACTTCTTTACATTTATCAACTACCTCTGATTGCAGAAATTTTCTCCGGGAACTGGAGGAAAAAGATTCATTTTAAGTCGGGGATCCAAAATAAAGACAATACAATCCATCCAGTTTGTTTTGGAATGGTGTTTAAAAAAAGCCTTCAACGCCCATGGCTTTTCTGATTGAAAAAGTTTCTTGTTTTATGGTAATATCGGCTAGTAATGGAGTAAAATAAATCACAGATTTTTTTATTCAGTTTTACAAAAAAAACTCCGTCACCCACAGTGACACTGGACATTAGATAACAATATTTATACAAAAACATATCTGGAATTTAGTTATAAACCAGAAGCAGTATTACGAACGAATGTGAAGTTCCTACCAACAATAAATGTATAACCCCACCCTGCATTGTTGGCACATAACGCATGTCCATTGGTAGCACATTCGTAAAATAGAAAAGTAATATTTTCTATTTTACCTTTAATTTGATTTACTTTAGTATCTGTGGTACGCCAATATAAATCATCCTCAAAAAATTGTGTGCTCCAAAGCTTTATGATTAAACGGTGATGTCATCGGTATAGGTAGTTTAATAATTTCTAACTTTAATTGCTTTAATTGCAATTTTAAATTGCTCGCTGGTTACAGTAAAACCGGATTTATTTTAATAAAATGTAAAATATAGCATCAGTAAATAAAGTTACAGCTACTGGGAGGACGGTTCCAAAATGGAGGACAAAACCGGAAGATTTATAGGAGAGACAAAAGGCGAGACTTTATTTGTCGCTTGGAACATATTATGCTACCGTTTTCCAGGATCGTGAAACGTGGTTAAGGTGGTAGGATGATGAGAACACATGCATATGCTCATGGGTCATCGAGTCAGTAAGATGTCTTGCAATCATTATGATACGAGCTCAATTCGAATAGAGGCGCGCCTATAGGTGCAATTCCACTTGAACAGTATCAGGTTGCAATTGAGATTTGCAGTCGAGAATTGCCGTTAGTGATGATCTCGTTACATCTGCAATGGTATTAGAGATGCAATGAGATCTAGCTTGTTTAGGCCGAGAAGCTAGTAATTGATTTTTCAATCAAGGTTTGGAAGCTTTTGGTTCAAGCGTAAGGTAAAAAGAATCTATATTTACTCTGGTGTACCAACTTCTCCAATTCGTTAAGATTTTTCGCAGGATTTGCCAAGAATGAAGAAGATTAATTACATATTCTTTTATGTGTTGTTTCTTATTCTTTTAGACTTGTTCTTTTAGAGCAACTTTGAAGATTCTACCCAAGGAGCCTATAGATATAATTTTAAAAAACGGCCATCTTCATTATTGTTTGGAATTAATGGGAAACCCGGAGGATGGCAATACATTTTATACAAAATTTTCTATATATGATCAAAATTCAGGAGCTTTTCTTTAAAATAATCAGGCGACAATCGTTGTACATTATATGGGGCATTTTAAATAATATGGAATACGTGTCAATTGGAGATCCCCATCTTTTTGAATATTTCATGATCTTGTCTTAATTGCAAGACTACACCAAGATAAGCAATGACTTGCAGAATAATTGAAGACAAGGCAAGAAACTGTACGTACCAAGATTTCGTTTCAAGAAATCGAGGACCCTCGGAATGCATTGGTTAAAAGGACTAATGGATTTTTTTTTCAAAAGCATTCAATTATGAAAAGTTTTAAAGAAATACATATTAGGACCTCGGATCAAACCAAAACTGCAAAAACTTATTAAAATACAATTGTGGGAATATTTAACACACATATAATGAATATTCATAATATCACATACATCTAAATACAGACTCTGAAGACATCTTACGGAATCAAGAGTGTGCCGATTTCTAGGCTTTGTTATTTTTAAGGCCGCTCTTGAAAATAGCCTTTCCGCACCTACAGATGTAGCTGGAGAAAGCTCTTAACCATTTTAATTTTCATGATAGTTATTATATTCTGAAGATCGTTGCTAGATTTCTTAAATTAGTTAGATAGACAAACTTTTTCACATTTTTTTTTATTGTTCGGCACACACACAAAAGGAAAACCCCGGGTGCCGAGTTCTACACGTAGGAACAGTATTCTGTATATAAGACCATATGGTCTTATCTGGGCCTTATAGAGCAGTAAGAGCTGATGAGGTGTATACAACTTATTTGCTCTATAGAGTGCTCTTAGCTTTTGTGCTGCTGCCTGGGCGATTTTGGTGACGTGATTACGCCAAGACATGATGTTTTCTATGTTGATGTCCAGCAAGCTTATGGATGAGGCCAGAGTTAGTGTTTATCCTGTCATTGATGTCAGGTTTTGCGGTTTTTGCTTTTTTTTGAGAAGACAGCTGCTTAAGTCATTCCTGCGTAAAACTGGACATTGTTTTCCTCATCCCATTCAACGATCAAGAAAAACTCCACAATTTTAAAAAAAGTCTATTTTTCTGTATCCTCATAATTAAACGAATTAAAGGGGTATAATCAGCTGTAAAATCAGATTTTTAGACATCAATGAGTTTTATCTTTCGGCCCTTTGCTTCCCTTTTTCAAGTACCTACCTACTTCAAAACATGTTAGCATCTAACAATGACATAGGTTGCCCTTATGCATGCGAAGAAAGATAATATTTTTCATTCTGCCAATATTACTTAGCCTTTTGACGACCGCCTTCTTAAAAGAACTGCAATATGTGTGTATCCAATACTTTCAGAGGAAAGTGCCAGAATCACTACTGAATGCTCGGATCATTGTTTATAAGTCAGTTGTGAATGCCATCAGTAATAATGTTCCATCTGGGTGGCCGATTGCCAGTTTGCGCTAAGTATACGATTATCTAATCTTAATTATTATAATTATTATTTATAACTATTGCTTGAGAAAATATTCCCATTATTCGACCCATGGCGTCATGGGCAAAAGTTTTTCTGGTGACAAATGCGCAATTTAACACACTTGTGCCGTATTAAGTCAATTAACCTATTACCCGTCAGCCCTAACCGAAGCAACTCGCGAAGCAAACACATACTGACAGGTCAAAGGAAAATTAAGAAGCCAATTATTATTTCACTCATTAATCAACCCATATTGCAGATTTACGGGCATTACTAAAACCATACGTTTGGGACGTAATTGAAACCTTTGTGTGGTTTAAATGAGTAAATTATTTTTTTTTTGCAAATGCATGCCAAAAATCCAAAAAGCCTTTGTTGAATACACCACCCTCAACCATGATGTAATCACGACCTATTGCGACTAAAATTGTATATAATTAAACGCAAGTAAACCACAGTTGCTCAAATTCAGACAAAACATTTCTGTTGCTATGTAATCTGATCGTTATTGTGTCATTCCGAAGAAGCCATTAAATTAGTGTTAGGTATATACTGCGGTTTAAATATAATTTAAAATGAGCGGATTCCGGAGTGTGGCAGTGGAAAAAATTGCAAAAAATGTGGACAATTTATGCATAAGGTCAGTTTTCTTAATTATTATAACATCAATTTAATCGCGGAATATTCTAATCGAATACAGCTCAAAACTGTGATTTAACAGAAACTTTTTCTCTGACATCATTTATTAATTAAGGCCAAACCTCTTCAGCTAAGGCTCCTGGAGTTTTCAAGAAAGTATTCATTACTTGTTATTGAGAGTCATCAAAAGATCTTTTATTGAATAGATCAATTAAAATATATTTTTCGCATCAGTTTCTACCTTTCTGATAATGAGTAATGACATAAGAATTTAGTAATATTTCATTCTGTATTGTTTGCCAAATTTTACACTTTTTCCGAAAAAAAATTCTGTTTGATTCTGGAAATTCAATAATATGTCATTAGATGATTTTTTTAATGATAATATATTATCAACAGTTCATCTATTTTAACAGATTATTACTAAAAAACTTTATATTAAGTTTTTATATAAATAAGTTTTTTTTTTAAAGAAAAGATGTAGAATATGTAAGAGACGGACAAGAAATGTAATTTTATAGGGCTATTTTAAAATCCTTTTATTATAAAATTTAATGACAATAAATAGGCCCTTTTTCCTTGTGCGCGATGGAAAGTAGACAAAAGTACTCTGACAGTGCAAAATGCTATAAAAATATTCAGTATTTAACATCTCTTTTTAATCTTATGAAATAAAATATATATCAAATATGTCATTTTGTGAGTACCTATATATTCTTTTTGCTAAAAAATTAAATGTACCAAGCAAAATTTCGTCAAAAATTACAGTTTGTGAGATACCTCAAATTGAAAATTGTTATACGGCTGAAATGTGTCAACACTGGTACAAATAATTGCGGCAAACAACTTTTGTAATAAAATATTTTTGAATTCCTACAAAAAAATAACAGTTTTTTCGATATTTTCGACAAGTGAGGAATTGCACGTAATTAACTTTATATGTAATTTTTTATTCTCAGAGAAGCAAAAACTGATGCAAAAGTCAAATTTTAGTTAAACCATTAATACCCCATGTGCTATGGAGGTATTTCATAATACTGTATTATTTACGATAAAATATTACATCAATATTAGACATTCCTTTTTCTATTCATACTCAGTTTTAAAATAGCATGGAAAAATTGTATCATTAAATTCCATGGATGTTTAAACTAAGCTAAAATAAATTGGACATTCCATGTTTTTATCATGGTCCTACCTAGTTTTGCAATAGCATGGCAACTTTATATCATTAAATTCCGTGCAAGTAGCAAATGAATATTAGATATTCATTTTTATTTATGTGGATTTATGTCTGGAACACCGCAGACATGTGGCTGAGAACTCCCAGTTTTACGGATATTTTCGCGGCACATGTTCCCAAGATTAGGCCCGCCTTATTCCGCCCCCCGCAACGCCTGTCAGATAGTTATGACAGATGGCAAGAGCGCACCCGTTTGTCGTACAACTGGAAACACCTAGAACATCGCTTTACAAGGACTCCTTTGTCTGGCGCACTGCATCACTGTGGAACTCACTCCCAGGACATCTGTTTCCCCCAAACTGCAACCTGTTCAACAACCGTTCGTCGAGAAAAGCGTCTACAGTCACTCGGATATTTTGGCCTTCAAAATCCCGCATACGCAGTTTGGACATTTCGCGTCTTCCATGTCTTTACGGAATTGCTTTCAACAGGTTTGGTAGTGCAGTGGTCAGGCACTGTGCTTGTGATACAAGCGGCCCGGGTTCGATTCCCAGCAGTAGCAAGGCATGTTTTTTAACTTATTTTTAGGTTATGTTTGTTCCTTTTTTTTAATTTGGGTTAGTTCTGCTTGGCTGCGCCCCGGAGCGAGCGAAGCGAGCGAAGTGATCGGAGGGCCATGCTTGAAGTTAACAGTATACGCGCCTTCCCTACATCACCATCATGCGAAAGCCGGAAAGCCAAAGTAGAATTGGCATCTCTAGACACGAGTGTAAAGAACCGGTTGGCAAATTGACCATGCATGTTTTCTTTAACTTACGCAGAAAATAAAAACAAAGTATAAGGTAAAATATAACATAAAACGCTTTAATTCTAATTTTCAAATCTCCCCCTTATAATACATAAAGTGTGCATGCGGGATTTTGAAAGCCAAAATATCCCGGTGGCTGTAGATGCTTGTCGGGTGGAGTGATATAGGATCTCCCTTTAGTGTGGATATAACTGTCATAAAAAAATAACCTACTTAGTGTTATGTGCAAAACTGAATCATTAAATTTGGTGGACGTATTAAACTAAATGATATTGGAAATTTGTTTTTTTTTTAGGACATGTCCATCTTTATAACAGCATAGCGAAATTGTATCAATAAACTCGATGGACATATTAAATGGATATTGGATGTTCCTTGTTTTATTCACGGACACTTCTAACCGAATGGCAACATTTTTTGATTTGATTTTGAGGACGAATTAAATTAATATTGGACATCCCTTGTTTTGTTCACAGATATATTAAATTTTATACCAAATTGGACACATTATATCATTAAATTAGGTGGACGTACTAAATGATTGGCCATTCATTTGTTATTCATAGACATACCTAGTTTTATAACATCATGGTTCAACATCGTATCATTAAATTCAGTGGACTTATTAAATGAACATTGAACTTTCCTTTTTTTATTTATGGACATACCTAGTTTTATAATAGCATGTGCAAAAGTGAATCATTAAATTTGGGGGACGTATCAATAATATTGGACATTTCTTGATTATTTTTTCAGGGATATGTCAATATTTATAAACACACATAGCAAAATTATGTCAGTAATTCGGTGGACGTATTAAGTGTATATTGGATATTTCATGTTTTATTCATGAATATTGGATATTCCTTTCTTTATTCAGAAACATCCACATTTCAAATAGCTGTATCATTAAATGCGATGATCCATTAAATTAAATAGATATTAGACGTTTTTTATTTTTTTTTAAAACATACTTAGCTTTAAAACCGCATGGAAAATTGTGTTATTAAACTTTATGGACATGTTAAATAAATATTTATTCGTAGACATACCATGTTTTTATAACGCGGTCCAAAGTTGTATCATTAAATTCCTTTATTACTTATGGACATACCTAGTTTTAAAGTAGGATGTGCAAAATTGAATCATTACATTTGGTGGCAGTATCATAATAACGGATATTGGACACTTCTGTTTATTTCCAGGACATGTTCATCTTTATAACAGTATGGCAAAATTTTATCATTAAGATAGGTGGCAGGGACGTAGACAGAATCTTATTTTTGGGGGGTCAGTTGGGACATATCAAATTTTAGAATATTTTTTTGTCCTAGACATATCAATTTTTATAATCACATGGTAACAATATATCTCTAAATTCGGTGGAGGTATTAAATAAATATTGGCATAGACATACCTAGTTTTATAACAACAAGGTCCAAAATGGTATCATTAAATTCAGTGGATGCATTAAATAAATATAGAGCATTTCTTTTTTATTTAAGGACGGACATACGGTATACCTAGTTTTGTAATAGCATGGGCAAATTTGAACCATTGAATTTGGTGGACGTATTAAATTAAAAAATATTGGACATATCTTTATCCTTTTTTCAAGAATATACCAATATTTATAACAACATAGCAGAATTGTAAATTCGGTGGAAGGCTTAGATTAAAGGAATATTGTATATTCCTTGTTTTATTCAAAGACATATCAAATTTTACAACGTGTCAAAATTGTACCATTAAATTCAGTGGACGCATTAAATGAATATTATATATTTTTTTATTTATGGACATGCCTAGTTTTATAGAAGCATGTGCAAAATTTAATTATTACATTTGGTGGAAGTATTATATTAAAGAATATTCCAGGACATGTTCATCTTTAAATCAGCATTTCAAAATTGTATCATTAAGATCGGTGGACGTTTTAAATTAAATGAATATTGAATATTCTTGTTTTAACTACAGGCAAATATCCAGTTTATAATACCATGGCAATAGTTTTTGATTACATTTTGTGGACGAAATAAATTAATATTGGACATCCCTTGTTTTATTCCCAGATATATCCAATTTTATAATAACATAGGAAAATTGAGTCATAAAATTCGGTGGACCTATCAAATGAATATTGGACATTCCTTTTTTATTTATAGACATATATCTAGTTGTATAGCATGTGCAAAATTGAATCATTAATTTTGGTGGACGTATTGAATTAGTTTGTTCACCTTTATAATAGCATAGCAAAATTGTATCAGTAAATTCGGTGAACGTATTAAACGGCAACATTTTTTGATTAAATTTTGCGAACAAAATAAAATAATATGGACATCCTTATATCCAATTTTTTAATAACGCGGCAAATTGTATTATTAAATTGGGTGGCAGTACTAAATGAATATTGGATATTTTCCTGTACATACTTATATATCAATCTTCATAAGCACATGACAAAATTATGCCGTTAAATTCAGAGGCCGTATTAAATGAATATTGAACATTCCTTAATTTATTTATGGACATATTCAGTTTTATAATAACATTGCAAAATAATTCGTTTTTAACTCGTATGCATTAGCATCAATATTATATTCTTGCATTTTAATCTTATATTATGAATTAGCTAATCTAACAGCATAGGGTATATACTTGTTTTTAAGACTAATAAATTAAGTCTACGTCCATTTATTTACTAACGTTCAACTTCAAAACTTAATTATCCTATATGATAAACTTAACAAATAACTTGAGGTGTGCCGTTACATTATTAAAATTAAATCTTTAAGCACCTTCAATGATTGTTATAATGAAATTAGCGAAGTAATAATGGCTGCACCTATGTTTTCTATTCAAACCTTTATGTTACCAGATGATCACCGATGTTGACATTTAGGGTTTACTTTTGTTTTGCTTGAACAGACTGTTTTGCCTTCATAGATTTTTTTCTCGGAAAATAAGCTGATCGATATGTCTATTGCGCAAGTGAAGCATCATAGCAAATAAAATTTAGATATGGATATTATTGAAGTTTGGAGTGCCCATTCGTCCGGTCGGAAAACATCGAATCAATATTACCTTTGACGGATCTTTGAAATATAAAAAGGGATGTTAAGCAGTGAGACATAATTCCACGTTTTTGCTAAACACTTAAAGGCGCTTTAGAACGAGAAATTGAGGTATTAAAATAAATTGCAATTTAAGATATCATCCTTATATCGGACAATAAAGTAACTACGCGCAAACCTTGAAGAACTTGACAAAGAAGCTAAACGACACATAGTTTTAATATGAATTACGCAAAAATGAAAATTATCACAAACACAGATTAACGAGTATGCATCAGCTAGAACAAGACAAAGAACAATAGGTCAAGCCAACGAAAAACAAACCAAAAGATTCTGTTTTTCTAAAGACTCGATAATTTTTTGGCCGAGAGAATGAAAAAAGTTCTCTTGCTTTTGTTTTTTACTTTCCAATTTGTCACCAAAAGACCAAATAACTCGCTGAGATTTTATGGCCAAACTAACTTGTGTAGATTACGAAACAATTCCAGACCGACCTTCGTCCGAATCCGGAGAAAGGGGATCCATGTTTATATTATTGCGTGTCACAAACACAAATACACTTTCTTTGTTGGATATCAGAGCGCGATCGATGTTTTTTTTTGTACAGTTTCAAGGAGAGTGACGAAAGTATAATTTAGATAACGCTATTATACATTTCCATTGTTATGATTTGGTGTGTATAAATTATACAAAGGGAAAATAGACCCTGGAATCTAATGATAACCTTTCGAGTTCAATTTAATAAAGAACTCCTAGATATTTAGATAGTTTGGAATTTACACATAGAGATGCAAATTATTTGACTAAAGTCAAATATGAAAATTTAAAAGTGGTCTCGGTCAAATGTGTTGATATGTTTTCAGCTAAATGATACAGGAGTGAATGAATTGCATTCTGTGGGTTATACCATGGAAAACTCATACCATATCCAAATTCAGCGGTAGGTACTTCGTATATGTACGTACATTTGAAAATCAACATCTCAAAGAGAACTGGATTGCCCATATAGATGAATAATGCTCAGTCAAGAAAACACAATTTTTAATTCCCAAAACTAATCTAACACATGAAGAAAGTGGCACGACACCTCGCACGACACACACCGAAAAAGTGTAGAAATACCAAATTAAACAATATTTTCAACTTCATCTTGAGCTGGCACTGCTATTTTGATAATCGATATTAAATTCGAATGCTTGTGGTTTGTAGCAAAAATAGAAAATTGGTTGTTTTATTCTCATAAAATGCATGTTAAGTAAAATTAGTCAGTGGCAAATGTATTGGGTTTTTCCCCTAGTGACTCGCACACCTTATTTAACGATAATAAACCATTTTAGATACCATTATGATAATATGTAAATTAATTTAATGATGTTCCTGGATACGGTACGTTGACCACAGTTATTATAATAAACCGAAATTAAAAATTAAAAGATATCGAAAGGTGGGCCCTATCAACTCATACATGCATGAAGAACAAAAATTACAATAATAATTTCTTATCGTTACTATATATCTTAAGAAAGAGCTAGTGAGGGAGGTCTTCTTAATAATGTATACCGTGTGTGCCGAGATTTGAATAGGGGAAAGGCGCCTAATATTAGCATATTGCCTAATATTGGATACCTATAGGTAACGTATTTTGGAAAGAAAATTGTATACTTATGTGTTGCCATCTATATTAACCATAAAATCTCACTAAGGGTGCTGACATAAATAACATTTAAATAAATTGTGCGTGTCTGGAGTTATTTAAGTGCTAAATTATTGGTTACAAGGTAAAAATTTTAAATATATCTGAATGGGATAGGCAGCGCATGCTATAGAGTTACTAGACTTTTTATAATAAAAACATGTGTGTTCTAAAATAATTCCAACAAAAAATTTGATGAAGCGCTATACGTTCTCAATATTTGATATCCAATGCCCACAACACCAACTGGCTCAAATATCACAACAAGACCGACAACGAAGGTAGAGAAGCTGAAGCATTAGCCAGCAGCTTACTCAACTTGTAGACGAACCAACTCGAATCTCAGAGACGGGCGCCCTCCTGTAACTTTTTCTGACCACCAACCCTGACCAGTACACAAATACAATTGGTCCGCTATTAGGTACTTCCGACCACACACTTATTACAACGGTTTGTGAATTGCCACTACTACAGAAGGATCCACCATTGGTTCGCAAAATCTGGCATTACAATTATGCAAACTGGGACGATCTAAGGGAGTTCTACCTAGATTTTCCTTGGCTCGACGTCTGCTTTGGCCCTGATGACCTGTCAGTCTGCTGCGAAGAGATTACGCAAGTAATCTCCTCAGGGATGGAAGCAAACTCAATTCCTAATATCTCTCTCAGAAGTTTCACATCAGTTGTGTGCTTATAAAGGTGAGGCACATAACTTTTTTTAAATAGGTATCGGATTTTGATGATGAAAAACTACGAAGTTTGAGGCATCACGTACAGGGAGCTTTAAAAATATGAAAATGTGATCGTAATATTAAAATAATTCAATATCAAGATCTTTGAGATATCAGCATTTTTCATTAGAGGTTTAGTTACTGACAAATTTAGCACTAAAAATGCCAAAAAAACTGGAAAGTCGAAAATTTTGCATTTTTAGCTGTAAATTTCTCAGTAACTAAATCTCTATAATGGAAAAACTCTCAGCTTTTCGGACCTGGCTTTTAAGTTCTTAAATTCTGCTGTTTCAAAATCCTGATTTTGAATTATTTTAATATCATGCTGTCGAATTTTCATTTACTTCGTGGACTACACTGTATATGTAGCTTAAAAATAAAACATGCTTTTAATAAATCTGCAGAACTTCCTAAGAAAAATTGGTTAAATTTATTTGTAAGCCGAAACTCTTGAGTTTAAGGAAGACCAAGGGCCGAGTTTCTCTAGCACGTGCTCAAGATCTGAACAAAGAAAAGGTCATGAAGTATTTTCATCTTCCAGGATATTTTGATTTTAGTTCAGAACGATTTGTTTATTAAACCTGGCAATATTTGAAATTAAAAAACATTAAAATTTTCATCAGAACCTATATCAAATAATTACTGCGAGATACTTAATTGGTTTATAAGAGTCCTTATGTTTTAAATCAGCTAAATTGAACAAATGCGGATTTGGCTACTCAATTTGTTTATGATTCTTCATATTAGAGATATTGCTGACCATTTAGAATAAAAAAATATTAACGCTTTAATAAGAACCTGTATCAAACAATTACCTACTTTAGAATAAATCAAAGATTTATTCCTTAAAGTATCTCTACACAGCTAAATGAACACCCTGTATAAAAACGGGTATTTATAACTTATTCTGAAAATTCCGTTTCCAGTTTGATTTACTTAACTCGATTGACATTAATAACAATAACAGAACTTGGTGATTATAAAGCTGCTAGCCTTCAAGGTTAAATTCACATATAATAAATATAATAATTTCTATGAATGGCTACCTAAAAATTAAAAGTTGCATGACAATGGTAAGCCCGTATATGAATAGTAATATTATGTCGTATAACAAAGCAAGTACATATTGTGAAATCACTGTGTTCTTACAGAGAATTTATTACATTTCTAGGTCCTAGCATCAACACGTTTGCACCTTGTGCCTAAATAGTATGTTTAACACTGTTGTATATTGCATAAATAATTAAATGCACTATTCTATATGTTCAACGTTTCAGCTTTGAGCATTGAAAGCAAAACGATGAATGAACCTCTCGTCATCTTTGAATCAGTTTATTAAATTATGTATTTCCGGTTATTGACTTCCTTTTTCCATATAAATATCAAAAAAGAAAGACAGACCTTTCACCTTTCTACAAATAATCATCGAGTAATGTCAAATTCGCAGAGAAAGGCTTGTTGTGAATGAAAAAAGGTTCTCTTGCTCTTGGGTCGGTTGTATAAGAGGTCCAGGCCCATGGAAATTAGACATCTGGATAAAAACAACAGGGTTAGTTTGGGTTTGTAACTGAATGTAAACTCGCTGTTAAACAATTTTTTAGCACGCATCTCGGCGTGAAAAATGGATAAAATACGTCCTATGGATCTGCAAATTTTATCAACCGTGCCAAGAAAATAATCACTTTCCATACACGACAACCTTTTCCCTCTTAATTTGACTGTGCGAAATTATCTCTCTCTGTGTCTTTTTAAATACATGGAAAGAGGAAATCAATACTCTGAAATCAATAAATTGATTCGCTTCAAAGATGAGATGAAGTGAGAATTTTCAATCGTGGTGCGCGTTAAAATATATGGGAATTGAGGGCGACGAAATGGTCAATATCTGGCTAGAGAAAGTGCACATAATGGAATTCCCTAGGATTTAGTGACTTTAGGAAACTAGTACTTACAAACGGTAGTTTAGAAGAAAAAAAACGAGCCGTCACTGGAATTGGAGAAGGAGTACATAAAAAGAAGGATAGAGATAACTCCAACTGTTCATCGACTAATCTCAAATTGGCAAAGAAAGACTTACCGCATATGGAAACAGATTCTCTTGCTCTTGGCTCGGGTGTATAAGAGCTGCAGATCCATGGCAAGCAAAGCACTAACTATCTTTCAAGCTGAGATTCGTGCAAAGGCCAAGAGAATAATCACTCCCCATATGCGGTAACCATTTGCCTCTTAATTTGACTGTGCTCCATGGACATTTGGAATTGTTGTCTCTTTAAATACATGGAAAGAGGAAATCAATACTCGGAAGCAAATGAATTGATTCGCTTCAAAGATGAGATGAATGTTCATCGAGTAATTTTAAATTAGTATAGGAAAGACTTACCGTACTTGAAAACAGAATCTCTTGCTCTTGGCTCGGTTGCATAAGAGCTCCAGATCCATGGCAAACACCGCCCCTAACCATCTTTCAAGCTGAGATTCGTGCAAAGGCCAAATGTACTCAAATGGGCCATTAGAGTTTGAAATAAAACCTTATCTGGGATGATGGTCAGTTTCTCAGACAATTGGACAAAAGCAGCAGGGTTAGTTTGAGCTAGTATTTGTATTTTGAACTTAAATGTACAGTCACCATGACACAATTTTATAGCACGCATCTCAGCTTGAAAGATGGACAAAACGTTTCCCATGGATCTGAAAATCTTACCCACCGCACAGAGGGAATAATCACTTTATACATGCGGTAACCCTTTCCCTCTTAATGTGACTGTGCTCCATGGCAATTTGGAATTATCATTGTCTGTCTTTTAAGTAAATGAAAAGAGAAAATCAATACCCGGAAACAAATAAATTGATTCACTTCCAAGATGAGGTGAAGTTCAATCGTCGTGCGTGCCAAAACATAAGGGAATAGAGGTCGACGAAATGGTCGAATACCTGGCTAGAGAAAGTGCACACACTGGAATTCCCTTGGCTTTAGTGACTTTAGGAAACTAGTACTTACAAACGGTAGTTTAGAAGAAAAAAAAACGAGCTTCCACTGGAATTAGAGAAAAAGTATATAAAAAAAAAAGATATAGACACCGTCTATAGATATTCTAATATCTATAGACGGTGATATAGATAAGTTCACATATTCATAGAGTAATCTTAAATTAGCAGAGAAGAGCTTGCCACATATGATGAAACGGGGTCTTTTTGCTTTTGGGTCGGTTCTATAAGAGCTGCAGATCCATGGTAAACACAATCCTAACCATCTTTCAACCAGAGATGCGGACTAAGACCGAATGTACTCAAATAGGCCATTCGAATTTGAAATACAACTTTATCTGGGATGATTTTTACTTTCTCAGACAACTGGATAAACACAACAGGGATAGTTTGGGCTTGTACTTTGAACTGAATGTACATTCGCCATTACATATTTTCATAGAACGCATCTTAGCTTGAAAGTTGGATGGAATGTTTCCCATGGATCCGAAAATCTTACCAAGCGCACCCAAGAGAATAATCACTCTCCGTATGCGGTAACCCTTTCCTGTTGATTTGACACTGCTCCCTGGCATTTTGAAATTATCTCTGTCTCTCTTTTAAATACATGGAAAGAGGAATACTCGAAAGCAAATGAATTGATTCACTTCAAAGATGAGGTGAAGTGAGAATTTTCAATTGTTGTGCGTGCCAAAACATGAGGGAATTGAGGGTGACGAAATGATATACTACTACATGCACATAATGGAATTCACTAGGTTTTAATGATTTTAGTACTTACAATAATCTCCTACTCGCCTTAGGCTAAGAAGTTGCTAGAGCATAAGCAAAAGTGACAAGTATTTTTGACTGGACATGGCGTTAGAGGGAGTAGCTAAACAAGATTCATGCTGAAAAACGTAGGTTTTGAAATGCTTCAGCTGAAATTACACGTGAATTAATAGCAATAACTAAACTAACTGCAAAGGATTACCTTGACGCGCCACGAAATTTAAAGCACGATCACTTTAGTGATGCCAAGTATCGAATCTGCAAAAGTCTGGGGTTACTGACAATTAGACGTAGGTTTCTAATTAGATATCAACGGCACCTATAGCAAATCCATGAGGGCCTTCAGTAGATCTGAATCTCTGACTCCCTATATAAGTTCCCTAAAATCCATCAAATCATTTGGTATTCCGTTTTCAAACAATGATTCAAATGGAAGATTCTTTAGCCCAGAGTCGGAGATTTATTTCATTCCTCTGGACTCCGAGCCACGTTGATGTCAATGGAAATGGTCTCGCTAATATCTAAGCCATGCCAGCCATCTCGGAAAGTTTTCCGATCCTCTAGCTCAATTATTTAAAGGGATTTTTAACATCATATCGAATACAATTATTCGATACTTATTACGTAGACTAGGACCTACTTAACTTCATGAAAATAAATCTCGTTTGGCTAAAGATTCCCTTTTCTAGAATTGTAGCGTAGAGAAAACGTTACGTTGAGTATATCTGCTTTAGATCATAAAAGATTGACTCAGCTCAAAAATTAACCTGACGTCCCCCTATCAGCAAGTATTGTAAAGCTTCCAGAAGCTCGATCATGGACTTCTCTCAGAACAAAGTGGAAATAATTTTAAATTTTCTTAGAGACATAAAAATCCTCAGACATTTACATAATGACTCTGGCATGGAGGGAGGAAGGGTATGGTGGCACAACAAATGAACGGTGCTAGGCTATGCAAGAGATACTAATCATGGGAGAGAGGATCTATTTGTCTACCATCAAAGTGCCTTTGAGTGAAGCCCACCAGAAGATTAATAGAGGGTTGAAACGAATGCCACCATGGCCAATGACCAATGACTAGAAGAAGACATCAAGAGTTTATCAGACATGGGAAACAAGAGGTAGTGCAAAAGAAACCACGGTAACCTACTCGCTTTGCTAAAAGCCACCTGTTACTGCTACTACTACTACTATATGAACAATGGACTCCTTTGCAATCTACAAGACGCCCACGGATATGTTGCACGAGAAGGAATTGGACGAAAACAAAATTCTTATTTTGGCTCGCCTTTTTTTTATTCCTAACCTACCGGCGATGGCCGCAATGTCAATATTGATTTCTTTTACATATAAATGAAATAAATCATTTTCGTCCCACACAGAATCGGCATATGTCGGGGTATCGCAATAACACCTGTATCCACATGTTACTGCAGTTAATAGCAGTACCTCATGAATATTTACATATTTCCATGTCAAAACAATAATGAAGCAACTAGCTTTCGCAAATATCAGCTTGATTTTGAAATATCTAATATTAATATCAATAGTGATAATACATTCCCAGCTCGGTTTCCGCAATACTCAAGTAAGATGCGACTTATATTATAATCAAGTTTAGGAACAGGAACAGACATGGCTAAAAAATGGAACAACATCTACATCTAATGTTCAATTTATGAATATAATGAAGATCAACCACATACAAGAAAATTTTAACTCTAAACAAATGGCCACAAAATTGAAGCTTTAGTTGAAAATATTTTAGCTCAAAACGCTTTACAAAATACTTTTAAGTTGACATATAATTATTTTTTCAAATAATTTTCTTATAGGAAGAATGTTTAACAATACTATTTCATTAAACGTGAAGTACCTACTAACGATATATTCAGCACGATGGAAAGCACGATTTCAAATATACCAACTTGGTTTCGTAAGATATATCAGTTTACTAAAATTAGAAAATTATACTAATATGCATTATCGCACGCTATGTCCCACAGACAGTGCATTTTCACGCACGGTTTAAACTCAGTTTTGCAACGATTTTTAAAAAGAGAACATGGTAACAATTTGGATATTGCTCTTATTGGCATAGTTGTTGCGATAGGAGCTAAGAAAAAAGGTGCACGTGGTAAAAGATCTAAATGGGCAAAATGTTGGTTATTAAGCAGAAGCCGATGTACATTTAATAAATGAGCGTCGTCTTGAGCCCACATGTTGGAATAACTATTTGAGAATGGACGAATTAACTTATTTTGAACTATTAAATAAAGCAACCCCATTAATTAAATAAGAGGATACAAATATGAGAGAGTCAATTACCCCACATCAGCCATATAAACCTGGTTATCAACTTTTTACTATAGGTTCGAGAATCGCTCATATTTAAATTGCATTAATCTCGCCTCAAACTCGGAATCTCACCTACCCTACGACTTAAACTATTTGAAAATACGCGCGTTTTAATCACACAATGATTAATGAATTATAATTATATTTCATTTCGCATCATGTATTTTATTAGCGCGTCAAGTTAAATGTATAGGGGTCTTAAAAGAAACTGCCATGCACACATTATACATTACTATATTTAAATAACACTATGAATTCGTTGTCTTTTAATGATGTTTAATTATGATAGTTTAAAAATATACCTACATATTTCCATTTTTAAAATTCTGCGAACAGAATATTTAAACAATTTTCATGAATCCGTTTATTTCAGTGGAAATAATTAAAAAGATGGATGTCACTTAACCTATGTATTGAGAGGATTCTGCAATATTTTATTGCCATTAATAGTATATTATATACCTAGGTTGAGAAGTAAGCCATTATTTACCGAGCACTTTTATATCCTGAGGCGCGTAGCGCCGAAGGATATAATGTGCGAGGTTAATAATGGCCTTCTCAACCGAGGTATATATAGAATTTTTTTTACTACTAACACTGATATATTACCATATTTGATTCGATTTGATTTTTATATTAGTTATTTTCTACTTATTTTTCAAATAGTTCGAAATATCAAGTAGCCTGGAAGTTCAGTTGTCTAACTGACAGATATCGTAACAAGAAGCGTTTTTTCGCGAGCTAAGCTAACTACAATTAACCACGGCATACTACAGGATACTACTTTGTTTTCACGAGGATTAATTTAATTGTGGTAAGTGAGGGGAAGTTTCGTGACGTCACTATTACATCATCATTTTTCAACTACGGCTTACTACAACTTACATACGTGACGAGGTGTGGTACTCGAGGTTTCATGGAGTCATGGCGGATTAATTTTGAAACGTTAAACATGTGAAATGTTTCTTTTTCCATTCTGAACAAGTTTGTAAATTATACGTTCATGAAATTCTTCTATAGAAGCCTCATACGCATCGGAATTCCTACACAAATGTGCCCCAAATGGGATTTGGGCAGCATAAAGTATCCTGAACATATTCATCGAAAAACTACCATTAGTTTGCTTATCTCCAGAGGCCACCATTCTGTCATTAAAAATATGAGTAAACGTTCTGCACTGATCAAACTGATCATTTTCAAATAAATATGCAAAATATCTATATTCTTTTCTAGCAATGCAAGATCTAACTACGGTATTTTGGCGAAGACAGAAGCAGACAGTACAATTTGTGGTGGGGTGCCCGCTTGGCACTTACTTCAGTATTATTTGTAGTTAACCGTGGTTACTCGCCAAAAAACGCTAATAATCTCCTGACAGCTCCATACATACAAAGTACCTTCTTTCCATCTAAATTTTGACAAAATCGCTGATACAATCCTTATCATTATTTGAATTGATTATATTTTGAAATTAATCATTTCCTACTCATTTTTCAAATAATCCGAAATGACAACTAGTTGTCAAACTAACAAGTTTGACATTTTGACATTTTCCGTTTCCGTTTCATTATTGACCTAGGTTTTTTTTAATATTATTATTTACCTAGGGTGAGAAATGTTACTTCTCATTTGAGGAATGGAGTAAATAATGGTGATTTATCATGTTAGTAGTAAAAAAAATATAATATGCTATCAGTATTCAAGGCATTAATTTAATGGCTTTGAAGTAAGAAAAAGAATTAAAGAACTAGATTAACATAGAAAAACTCTAGAAAATTAGTTTTTTCTACAGCCGCGCGCAAAATAACTACATACTAAATTCAAATGAAATCGCAAAATCGACTAATGCCGTGGATCCTTATTTTGCGCTCTAGCGCGAACATGGAAAAGGAAATTCTCACTTTTTCCGTCTAGTGTGCTGAATGGTCATGGAAACCGAAGATAAATAAATGACAGTCGTGCGTTTGTTACAGTTTGTTGCTGGCAATCCTGTTCTAAATATGCCCCAAGCCCGAACATAAATGTCAAAACTGACAGTCATTCGCAAATTTCAGAATAAGTATAGAGAAAAATGTGCATTTAATTTAAAAAAATGCGACTGTAGAAAAAGTTCTGTGTGTTTTTCGAGCGCAAAGTAAGATTGCCGTTTTCGAAAGGTTACTGCGCTCCGCTACGCGTCGCGCAGTAACATTCTTTCTCAAGCGGCAATCCGTTACTTTGCGCTCTAAATACACAAATAACTATTTTCTTTAAAACAAGTAGATTTGATTTTTCTGTACAGAGTTGGCTAAAGGCTGAATTTAAAAACCACTTTCTTTCTTATGAATATTTTATAAATATATTTGGGTCTTTAAATGTAGGTTTATTTAATTCTAATAAAGTATTTTTCGAATTAAAAATTTTGAAATTGAAAATTATAAGAGAAGATAATCTAACTCTAAAACCTGACATGAACATAATATCTCAAGAAAAAGAATATGAATGATAAATTTTCTGCACCCAAAAATTGGCAACACTATGTATACCTTCCTAATTTTTTTAAACATTCCAACAAGCTAGGCTTTTCAATAATTTTGTCGGTTTCAGGCATAAAATAGGTAGCTTGGTTCTTGGTTGAAGTAATTAGAGTTGAACTTTTAATTACAACTAATTTTAAGGAGACGAAGTGATGCCTAGATTTCAAAAATAAATGTTCAAAATAAATATAAAACATATGTACCTACTGAGTTAAACTGATTACTCAGATGCTTTATACGTTTTACATTTTAGTGACAATAAGATGATTCATTTTAATTTTTCCATAATCAGCTATCAGTTTGATTTTAGTACACTGTATTTTTGATTTCCCGCAATTTATTACACTTAGTATAATTTTTTAGATGTCAATTTTATAGGTTTTTTTTGTGTTTCTGAATTAAGGGTCCTATTTAGACAGAGTATTGAAAATAAATAATAATAGAATAAAAAATTTTAATAAATTAAAAATACGATTTAATGAAATATTGAAAGCTTGGTGAAATAATTTAAATATGCAGGTATACCCATAAATAACACATTTTATATAACATTTATTCTAATAAACGCACGATAAAACTGAGTTTGACAAGTTGACTTAATGCAATAGTACAAGTTTTACAATATTTGTACTTAATTACAACTATTTTTATATTCATCCGTAAAACACAACAAACGTTTTTTAACAACACAAAACACATAGATACGTAGAAACTTTTCTCTTGTACTCATATCTATTACCTAAACTTTCCTTTATTAAAATTAAAAGTTGAATTTATAGATTTTAGTTTTTTTGGTATAAAATCACATAATTTTTGTACCATATAGGTAATTCGACTAAGGCATTATACTTATAGAGTAATTTATAATTCCACTAGGTCTCTTTGAGAAATATGGACACCCCTGTCAGACTAGGGACCACCAAAGGAATGAGTCTGAGGCCGATGCTTCGTGGAAGCGGCTCTAGGTGGTAGATGCATAGGCCTACTCGCATCGTCCGGTGGAAGCCCACCCCACTAGAACTGGGAAGCGCTAAGTGATTTTTCCGAATCACGTTCCGCTTCCGCGCTGGTGATAGAGCCTACCAAAGCTTTTTTACAACACTAGCTACCACTTTTGACTCAATACAGGTCGATCACCCCAATTCAGAGATAATCGTTCTGGGAGACTTCAATGCCCACAACAGCAACTGGCTCAAACATCAGAACAAGACCGACAACGAAGGTAGAGAAGCTGAAGCATTTGCAGGGAGTTCTACCTAGATTTTCCTTCGCTCGACGTCTGCTTTGACACTAACGACCCGTCAGTCTGCTGCGAAGAGATTACGCAAGTCATCTCCTCAGGAAAAGAAGCATACATCCCAAATTCCATCAAGTTACCGTCAAAAGGAATGTCTTGGTTCGACAGAAAATGCCTATGTCAACAGCAATATGTTCTGCAGGCGCGTCGTTGTGGGCGTACATAAATGAAATGTTTGGCGCGCTTCGGCCGCCATCTTCATTGCTTTTCATTCTTTATTTTATCCCCCCTTCACTTTAACATTTCTAATGTTGGCATGCAAACATTTGGTAGGTAATTTATGAATGACCTACTCCGTCTATTCTTCTTTTATATGGCTTTGGTTGCTAGCCGTGGCAATATCTTTCATAACATTTTAAAATATTTTTGGTGCAGATGAAATTAAATTTATGACTCTACTTTTCAAATCTTTTTTGTCACTATTTTTATAAATTGGTTTCATTAATTCAACCCTAAATGCTTTTGACGCAAATTCTATTATGATTTATATTATTTTTTAATATGAATGGTTTTGAAATGATGTCGAATTAATTATTATTATTAATTACATTGTCCACTTTGCTTTACTGACTTTAGTTTATTTAGGTATATAATATATAATTTCGCTCGAATCAGCTTCGTTCCTAAAAATCGATTTTTCGATAATAGTTTGTATATCATTTTTATGTAATGTTGCATTTACTTTGTATTTTTTATTACAATTTAGAAGCTAAGTTTTCAAACTGTTGAATAATGATAATCATTGGATGAATTTAAAACGTCAGTTTCATCATTCGATTTTTCACTTTCAGCAATAGTAAATGTAGTGTTTTAAAAAAGCTGCTTTATTTGAAATTCGTAAAAAAAA